>PVKS010001435.1:0-82009 GCA_004027875.1 Aplodontia rufa | reverse complement strand
TTCACTTTGCATAATTCTTTCCATCTCCATCCATTTGATCTCAAAAGTCATAATATCATCTTCTCTAATGGCAGAGTAGTATTCCATTGTATATAAGTACCAAAGTTTTTGTATCCACTCGTCAAGAGAGGAGTATCTGGATTGGTTCCATAATCTAGCTATAGTAAATTGAGCTGCTATAAACATTGATGAAGCCACATCACTATAATATGCTGATTCTAACTCTTTTGGGAAAATACCCAGGAGTGGGATAGCTGGTCATAAGGTAGTTCCATCCTTAATTTTTTGAGGATTCTCCACGCTGCTTTCCATAGTGGCTGAACCAGTTTGCAGTCCCACCAGCAGTGTAACAGTGTTCCTCTCTTCCCACAGCCCCTCCAGCATCTGTTGTTGTTAGAATTTTTCATTTTTGCCACTCTAACAGGAGTGAGGTGGTATCTCATTGAAATTTTGATTTGCATTTCCCTTATAGCTAATGATGTAGAGCATTTTCTCATATACTTATGGGCTTTCTGGACTTCCAGTACTGAGAAGTTTCTTTTAAGATCCATACACCATTTATTGACTGGATTATTTGTGAGTATGGAGTTTAGATTCTTTAGTTCCTTGTATATTCTGGATATTAGCCCTCTGTCCGAGATGTAGCAGGCAAAGGTTTTCTCCCATTCTATAGGTTCTCTCTTAATGCTCTTGACTAGATCTTTAGCTGTGCAAAAACTTTTTAGTTTAATCGCATCTCATTCATTTATTCTTGACTTTACTGCTTGAGCTATGGGAGTTTTATTAAAGAAGTAGCTGCCGACTCCTGTGTCCTGTAGTGTTGACCCTACTTCTTCTTCTAGTAAGTTTAAAGTTGTTGGCTTAATATCCAGATCTTTGACCCATTTTGATTTAATTTTTGTGCCGGGCGAAAGATAAGGATCCAGCTTCAGTTGTCTATACATGGTTGTCCCATTTGTCCAACACCATTTGTCGAACAGGCTATCTTTCTTCCACACTATGCTTTTGCCCCCTTTATCAAATATCAAATAGTTAAAGATATGGGGGTTTGTCTCAGGATCTTCTATTTGGTTCCACTGTCTTCGGTTCTGTTTTGATACCAATACCATGCTGTTATTGTTACTACAGCTCTGTATTATAATTTCAGGTCAGGGATTGAGATACCCCCTACTTCTTCCTTCCTGTAATGTTTTAGCTAGTCTGGGTTTCCTGTTATTCCATATGAACTTGAGAATTGCTTTTTCTATATCTGTGAAGAATGCCATTGGTATCTTGATAGGGATTGCATTAAATCTGTATAGGGCTTTGGGTAGAATGGCCATTTTTATTATACTGATTCTGCCTAACCATGAGCATGGAATGTTTTTCCATCTACTCAGGTCTTCTGTAATTTCTTTTCTTAGTGTTTTGATAGTTTTCTTTGTAGAGGTCCTTAATATCCTTTGTAAGGTTAATGCCGAAGTATTTCATTTTTTTTGGAGGTGATGGTGAATGGGAGAGATTTCCTGATTTCTTCTTCTGGGGATTTGTTGCTGGAGTAAAGGAAAGCTAATGACTTACTGGAGTTGATCTTGTAGCCAGCTACTTTGCTGAAAAAAACCTATAAGCTCTAGGAATTTTCTGGCCGATGTTAGTGGGTCTTCTAGGTATAGAATCATGTCATCAGCAAATAGAGATAACTTAACTTCCTCTTTTCCTATACGAATACCTTTGATTTCCTTGTCTTGCTTGATAGCTCTGGCAAGGGTTTCAAGGACTATATTGAACAAGAGTGGGGAAAGCGGACAGCCTTGTCTTGTTCCTGAATTCAGTGGAAATGCTTTCAGTTTTTCTCCAATGAGGATAATGCTGACTATGAGTCTGTCGTAAATGAATCTGACATAAAGTATCTTCCCTTGATCCCTATCTTTTCCAGAGTTTTGAGCATAAAGTGGTGTTCAATTTTATCAAATGCCTTCTCTGCATCAATTGAGATGATTATTTGATTTTTGTTTTTAATTCTGTTTATGTGGTGAATCACATTTATTGATTTGCGTATGTTGAACCATCCTTGTTTTCCTGGAATGAAGCCCACTTGATCGTAATGGATTATCTTTTTAATGTGCTTTTGTATCCGATTAGCTAAAATTTTATTAAGGATTTTTGCATCAATGTTCATCAGGGAAATTGGTCTGTAGTTTTCTTTTCTTGACAAATCTTTGTTTGGTTTTGGAATCCAGTGTAATATTTCCTTCATAAAAAGTGTCTGGGAGTGTTCCAGCTCTATCAACTTCCTGGAAGAGCTTGTAGAGGATCGGTGTTAGTTCTTCTGTGAAGGCTTGGTAGAATTGTGCCGTATATCCATCTGGACCTGGGCTTTTCTTTTTTGGGAGAGCTTTGATTGCTGCTTCAATTTCACTATCTGTGATAGGTTGGTTTAGATTTTCAATGTCCTCCTATGTTAAAGAGGGGATGTCATATATGTCCAAGAATCTGTCCATATCCTCCAGGTTATCAAACTTGGCAGAGTATAAATTTTCAAAATAGGTTCTGATAATCTTCTGGATCTTGGATGAGTCTGTGGTGATATCCCCATTTTCATCTTTGATTTTGTTGATTTGCTTTCTTTCGTTCTTCCTTTTGGTGAGGTTGGCAAGGGGTCTGTCGATCTCGTTCATTTTTTCAAAGAACCAACTCTTAGTTTTGTTAATAGTTTGTGTTGTTTTCTTGTTCTCAATTTCATTGATTTCAGCTCTGATTTTGGTAATTTCCAGTCTTCTGTTAGTTTTGGGGTTGGATTGTTCCTCTTTTTGTAGTCGCTTGAGTTGAAGCATAAGGCTATTTATCTGGTCTCTTTCTATATTTTTGATGTATGCACTCAGTGCTATAAATTTACCTCTTAAGAATGCCTTCATACTATCCCAGAGATTTCAGTATGTTGTTTCCTCATTCTCATTCAATTCCAAGAACTTCTTAATTTCTGCTCTTATTTCCTCTTTTACTCATCCTTCGTTTAAGAGGGAATTATTCTGTTTCCAAGTGTTTGAGTAGTTTCTTTTATTTCTCTTGTTGTTGAATGCATTATGATCTGACAGAATACGTGGGATTATATCCACTTTTTTATATTTGTTAAGATTATCTCGGTGAACTAGGATGTTGGTCTATTTTAGAGAAGGATCCATGAGCTGCTGAGAAGAAGGTAAATTCAGCTGTCTTAGGATGGAATATTCTGTAGATGTCTGTTAAGCCCAAATGATTAATAGAGTTGTTCAGACTGGAGATGTTTTTATTGATTTTTTGTTTTGATGATCTGTCTAGAGTTGATAGTGGTATGTTCAAGTCCCCCAGAATTATTGTGTTGAGATCAATGAGGGGATTAACGTCCTTAAGTATTTTTTCCATATATTTGGGGGGGTTGTAATTGGGGGCATAGATGTTAATTATCATTATATCTTCTTGATGGACTGTCCCTTTTAGTATGGTAAAGTGACCCTCTTTGTCCTTTCTGACTAGTTTTAGTTGGAAATTAATTTTGTCAGAAATTAGAATTGCCACACCAGCTTGCTTTTTTGGGCCGCAGGCCTGGTAGACATTTTGCCATCCTTTCACTTTCAGCATGTATCTGTTTTTGAGTGTCAAATGTGTCTCTTGCAGGCAACATATTGTTGGATTTTGTTTTTTGATCTAATTGGCCAGTCTGTATCTTTTAATTGGGGCATTGAGTCCATTCACATTCAAAGTTAGAATAGATATGAGAGGCTGAGTCTCAGACTTTGTAACAATTACAGAGTTTTGAGTCATCGTGGAAGTCAATTTGTGTATAATATGATTATTGACTCACCCTTGTTTAAGGATTTAGGGTATCATTGGCATTTTCTTCTGAATGGAGAACATCCTTGAGAATTTTCTGTAGTGCAGGATTTGTGTTCATGTATCTTGCTAGCTTGAGTTTATCGTTGAAGTATTTAATTTCCCCATCACATTTGAGGATGAGTTTTGCAGGGTATATTATCTTTGGGTGGAAGTTGTTATTTTTCAACACTTGAAAGATATTGTTCCAAGCTCTTCTGGCCTTCATTGTTTGCTCTGAAAAATCCATAGTGATCTGAATTGGTTTGCCTCTGAATGTGGTTTGGGGAGTTTCTCTAGCTGCTTTTAGAATGCTCTCTTTAATTTCTCTGTTATTTTGTATATGATATGTCTTGGTGAGTTTCTCATTTGATTAGGCCTATTTGGTGTTCTATAAGCATCTTGGATGTGATATTCTAGATCAATTGTAAGATGAGGGAAGTTCTTGCTTATGATTTTGCTTAAAAGGTTCTTGATGCCTCTTGTTTGCTGTTCGGAGTTTTCCTCCAGGCCAATGATCCTCAGATTATTACGCCTCATCTCATCAAATATTATTTGGAATTTCTGATTATGTGATATAAGTTGCTTCTCTTGTTTATCTTCTTTGAGTTCAACAATGTTTACCGATCTTCATTTTCTGATGTTCGTTCTTCAAGGGCTGAAGTTCTATTTTTCAGTAGAGTATACTCTGTTGTTGGTATCATCCAGTGAAGATTTCATTTGATTAACCGTGTTTTTCAATCCTGATAGCTCTACTACGTCTCTTTTCAGAACGTCTATTTCTTTGTATAGCTGATCTTTCATCTCATGGAATTGCTCCCTTACTTCCCTGTAAAACTTGTCTCTCATCTCTTGAAATTGTTCTCTGATCTCTTTTCTTATTTCATCTCCCAACTCTTTGATTGAATTACTAATCATAATGTTGATACAATATCTTTGGTTTTCATCTAGGGCCCCAGCTATGGGGTCCTTGGATGGTGAGTTGTGGGGTTGAGGAGTGGAGTTATTTCCCCTTCTCTTCATTTTCAGAATCAGAGAGTGTGTCTTGTAGTTCAACCTTGTTACTCTTGCCAGAGTAATTGGAGCTTCTTATGGCTTTGCTTTGTTGTGATGGGGAGCTATTTGGTCAAGACAGACCTAAAGATGCCAGACCAGTCTGCGGGATCTTGAGAGGCTATAGGTGCAGATACTAGTCCGTTTCAACTAAAACAGATGTGCTGGTGACTAGCACCAATAGTAGCAGTTTTCTTTGAGAGTCTCTCACAATATATTATGATAGCAAGCAAGTGATCGTTTTGAAGAGTGTCTGTTTCTTCAGCTAGCAGGATCATGGGAATCCACGTGCAGTCCTGCAGTGTGAGGTGGTTCTCAGGAGCGACTCGAAGTCACTGCTGGTGGGGTGGTTGCCATCTTGAATCTCTGGCGCTATATTTAAAGCATCGCAACTTCTCCGCTGTGGCGATTGCCGGGTGCTACAATCCCCCCACACACCACTTGCCAGCCAGCCACGCGGCAGCGGCAGGTGAACAAAGATCGCAGTGGCGCTATGTTTAAAGCACAGTCTGTGGGGCTGAGTTTGCCCGCTGCTTGGCTCCTCCCCGACTCCCCCCGGGCGGCAGCTGCTCACCACATCCCAACCCAGATGGAAAAAAATTTTAAAAAACAGTCGTTTTTCCCCAGCCTCTGCTCCTCAAATCCACTGAGCAAGTTAGGACTGGGGTTTCAAGATGCTACTCCCCCAAACGCACCTCAAAAAACTGGAAATGAAATGGGGATTTTCCGTCCAGTCTCTGAGCCACCGGGGAAGCCGTCTGTCTTCAAGTCGCCATCTTGATTCTCCTCACTTCATTTGCTAGATCTTTTTTACAATTTTTTTTTTACTTGCAGATAGACACAACACCTTTGTTTTGTTATTTTTTTATGTGGTGCTAAGGATCAAACCCAGTGCCTCACACATCTTAGGCAAGTGCTCTACCACTGCGCTATAAGTCCAGCTTCTGTTGTTAGACATTGTATGTTATAATTAATAGCCAATATTTCATCAGTTGTGCCATTATTACATGTCATTATTAATGTCAGAGTTCACTTTGGGGAAATAAATCAGGTGAAAACATTTTTTTTTGTTATCTTGAGGTCAATAATAATAATCATAGGGCAGTACAATAAAGGACCAGGGAGAGTTGTGCCAGCAAAAGCAGCCCATCTCTAGAGAGTCAGATGAAGGAGAGAGCTGGTTGGAAAGGAGAAAAAGTCCAGGAATGATAGTTTTTTAACTGCTACAGACTCTAGCCTCTACCTACCCCTATGGCCCTATTATATAAGTCAATTAGAAATACCTTTCTTCCTGACCTACTAAGAGAAAGTAGCAGTTCTAAGCCACCCTGTCTGTCTCTCTGGTTCTCAATTTCTAACCTTTAAAACAGTTGCAAAAGTGAGGAAGCTGGCAAAAACAGAAGGATAAAGAAATGTATATACACCACGTACAAGGCAGCATTATTTACAATAGCCAAAAGGTGTAAGCAATACAAGTATCCTCAACATGAGAACAGAGAAACAAAATGTAATATACATACACAATGGAATATTCAACCACAAAAAGGAAAGTCTGATAGAGGCGACAATATAGATGAACCCTGAGGACATAATAAGTGAAATAAAACAGTCACAAAGGGCAAACATTGTATGATTCCTCTTCCAAAAAAAAAGGAAGAAAGAAAAGAAAAGAAAGAGGGGACAGTGAGAGAGAGAAAGAGAGAAGCAATTTTTATTTATTTTTCACGTGACTTTCATTCCTCGGACACTTCATTGTGTACGTGGTGCTGGGGTTTGAACCAGGTAAGCACCGTAATCACCGTAGCCATATGATTTATCTTATACGAAGTTGCTAGAATAGTCAAATTCACAGAAACAGAAAATAGAATGATGATTGCCAGGTGCTAGAGGGAGAAGGGAATAGGTAGTCAGAATTTAATGGGTACAGAATTTCAGTTGAAGAAGAAAAAGCCTTGGAGATAGACAGTGGTGATGGTTACACAACAACATGAATGTACTTAATACCACTGAACTATACTCTTAGAAATAGTTAAGATCAGGGCTGGAGCAGTGGCTCAGCAGTTACAGCACCTGCCTTGCATGCGTAAGTACTTGAGTTCAAGCCCCAGTACCACATACACAACAAAATGTCAGAGTAATGAAAGTCACATGAAAAACTAAATAAAAATTGCTTCTCTTTCTCTCTCACTGACCCTCTTTCTCACTTAAAACAAATAAACAAACAAAAAAACACCCAAATAGTTAAGATGGGCTGGAGCAGTGGCTCGGTCATTTCAGCACTTGCCTGGCATGCACCAGTGCGCAAGTTCAAACCCCAGCACCATGCACACAGCGAAGTCTTGGAGCAATTAAAGCCACATGAAAAACTAAATAAAAATTACTTTTTCTCTCTTTCTCTCTCTCTCTCGCTGTTTCTCTCTCTTAAAAAAAAATTGTTAAGATAGTAACGGGGAGGATTAGGCAAAGAAGAAAGACTCCAAGGGAATTTCAGGCTGAGTTTAAGATCAGTTTTATATGTTAAAGTCATTCTCACCTAAAAATCATACCAGCCCACAGATAAAAAACTTAGTATTTCACTCAAATATCTGAATCTCCTAACCCAAGATTTCTTAACTACACAGCAATTCACTGGGCCTAGCTATGACCTAATGCAAAACTTCATGATGCAGCATAAACCAAGTTAGGGCAAAACAGACGATTAAACTCATGAGATTCGGCATTTGATTTTTTATTTCTAGCTGTAATCTCTTAAGAGATTAAGGAAAAGACACTATTAGGATAATAAGTAAGGTTCCCAGTCACTGAGTAAATGAGATTATAGCAGCTTCATTTCTGTGCTTTTACTGTAATCTATATAATGCTTTTCATTCTACTGGATGATCAGCAGGGTCTGATTAACAACAACAACAAAAAAGTCCATTATTGACCAATTCTTACTACAGTGACAGTCTGGGCCTACTGCTGCAGTAGAATAGACAACTAGTGTAGGTTGTGTTCACACACTTCCTGCTAGTCAAGAGTCATGAACTTTAAGCCTCTGCTCCTAACCTTAATCACTTTATTCCACATTTACTTTTCAAGAGACTAAGTTACATTCTTCCATTAAAGTGCCTGGGTATCAAACTCTTCATCTCAACTCACTGGTATTCATTTTGAGAAAAGAACTATGGTTACGAGGTAAACATCGTAGCCCAAGGGAAAGCATGGGCAAGAACAGTTGGAGAGATTTTGGTTGGTTGGCTAAGACCTCATATTCCCTTCCCAACTCTTAACTTTAATGTCAACAACAGTGATTACTGTCTAAAGACATATTTTCTGTGACATTCAGAATTTTATATACAGCCTGTTCCAAAGGGTGTTATGATCAATGAAAGCCCTTATTTAGAAACTGCTAAAAGGTATTCTTATTTCTCAGGCTCCCCAGCAACATACAGTTAAAGCTTTCTTTTTTACTTATTTTTCTTGGGGTCAAGGAAAACAACTAAACAAGCACATAAACAGTAGGAAGGGTATGAGAACCACTTCAGCACTTGAACAAAAAGACCATGCAGTGAACAGGGAGACAGGAGGCAAACTCACTACATGAACAATTTGAACAATTTAGAAACTTACAAAGAAATTCACTAAGTTTACATTCCCACCTCCAGGTTTGTAAGTAACCACAACAATATCTAAAAAGTCATTCTGTGACAGTGATCAAGAATATGAACAACAAGGGTGGGACAGAGGCTCAGTAGTTGCTGCTCTTGCCTGGCATGTCCAGGGACACGGGTTCAAAACCCCAGCAACATGTGCACAGCTAAGTGTCGGAGCAACAAAAACCCAAATGAAAAAGTAAATAAAAAAATTGATTCCCTCTCTCTCTCTGTCCCTTCCTCTCTTAAAAAAAAAAAAAAAGAACAATAATAAATGCTGGCAAGGTTGTGGGGAGAAAGGAACACTGATATATTGTCAGTGGGACTGCAGACTACTAAAACCACTCTGGGAAGCAGTATGGAGATGTCTCAAAAAACTAGGGATGGAACCACCATATGACCCTCTATTCCACTCTTGGGTATTTTCCCAGAAGATATAAATTCAGCCACATCAATGTTTACAGCAGCACAATTCACAATATCTAAATTATGGAATCAACTCAGATGCCCATCAATAGATGAATAGATTAAGAAATTGTGGTATATCTATACAATGGAGTTCTATTCAGCCATTAAAAAGAATAAAATTATGGCCTTTGCCAGTAAATGGATGGAAATGGATGATATCATGCTAAGTGAAATTAGCCAAATTCAGAAACTCAAAGGTCAAATATTTTCTCTCATACATGGAAGCTAGTGTAGAACAATGGAAAGGTGGAGAGAAGGATAAGATTATATAAAGAACCAATCAAATACAAAGTAATACCTGAGCAAAAGGAAGGCTAATAGAGGATGGAGAAGAGAAGGGAGGGATGACAAGAGGGAAAAGAAGGAGATCATGAACCAAAATCAATTTCCATGCATGTATAAGTTTGTTGGGAGGAACCCAACTATTACGCTTAATTAAAAAGTTCTAATTAAAAAATAAAATAAAAAGTCATTCTGGAGCAAGCATGGTGATGTACAACTGTAATCCCAACGACTTGGGAGGGTAAGGTAGGAAGATTCCACATTCAAGGCCAGCCTCAGCAATGTAATTAGATCCTGTCTCATAATAAAAATAAATAAATAAAAAGAGCTAGGGATGTCATTCAGTGGTAAACACACTTAGTTTCAATCCCTAGTACCAAAAAATAAAAAGCAAACAAAAAAAAAAAACAAAATAAAAAAAAACAAACACCATTCTTGAAGAAAAATTAAGCTTCACCTACATACATTCCAAATAAAGGAGAAAACACATTAACCACATAGATAGAGTTAACACCAGATAGAGTTAAAACTTTATCTACTTCAAGAAAATTAAAATCCAGGCACTGTAGCACATACCTGTAATCCCACTGACTCAGCAAGCTGAGGCAGTAGGACTGCAAGTTCAAGGTCAGCCTCAGAAATTTAGTGAGACTCTAAGGAACTTAGGGCCTTATTTTGAGACCCTGTCTCAAAAATAAATAAATAAAAAGGGGTGGGAGTGGGGCTGGAGCGGTGGCTCAGCAGTTAAGGTGCTTTCCTGGTATGCAAAGGGACACACATTCGAACCCTAGCACCACATACACAATGAAGTATTGGAGCAACAAAAGCTACATGAAAAGCTAAATAAAAAATGATTATCTCTCTCTTACTGTCCTCTCTCTCTAAAAAAGGGGAGGGGTAGGAGTGTAGTTAAGTGGTAAAGCATCCCCAATTTAATTCCTAGTGCCAAAAAAAAAAAAAGAAGGAAAGAAAATTACAAATCAAGAGAAACACATACTTGCAGAGATCCAGCTATTTCATTCTGCGAACAGAGAAAAGATTTTGAACTTGATACTGATAAGACACTCATTAAATAAAATGCACTAAAGTGTTACTCTGGAGAGAGATTAAGAGCTTCAAATTATTTACCTTGAAGTTTAGTTAGACAAAGGCCAGATTTTAGTCTAAGATTTTTCTTTTCCTCTTTTGACTAATTAGGTTAATAGTCAACGGAAATCTTCCTTGGGATAGCCTGCCAAGTAGGATCAGGAATTGTTTAGCACAGAAGTCTCCAAGCAAAACTTCCCAAACGTTTTCTTTCCAGCCCTGCACATGGCCCTCTCAAAGTATTCTTCCTTGGGGATGGATCATTAAATCTGTAGAGGCTGCTGAAGCAACAATTATACCAAAAAGTGGAAATTTTAAAGGTAACAGTAGGCTGGGCACTGTGGCATATGCCTGTAATCCCAGCAACTTGGGAGGCTAAGGCAGGAGGATCCTAAGTTCCAGGGCAGCCTTAAAAACTTAGTGAGCATCCTTTCTCAACAACACAAAAACAAAATGGCGAGGAGGGGGACTTGGGGGCTGTAGTTCAATGATAAAGAGAGTGCCCTTGAGTTCTCCCCCCAGTACCTTAAAAAAAAGGTAGAGCAGTATTTTATTTTTCTTACAGCAAAGCAACAAAACAACAACTCTTATGGGGAGGTAAAAAATAGGGCCCTGTTTGTTGGTAACATCAGGTGTTCAAATAAAAAAAGCAGTTTCTAAGAGTTGCATTTTAAGAATCTCACTGAAGGATCAAACAGGAAGAGAGAGAAATTGTTTAAACACAAATAACTTTGACAATTAAAGAACTGGCATGACTAAGCTGCGAAAGACAAGTGAAAAGCAAAGAGACTGACATTTGAGCAATTTAAGCCTCTATGCATGTGGAAATACTTTTAATTTCCACTGCAGAAGTCTAAGCTCCAAAAAACAGAACAGTATGCAGTCTTTCTGCTGCCTTCATCTCCTGGGGACACCATGTGAAGGAGTCATCAGATGTGCTGCATTCCAGGTAATCCAAAAGACATGGTATAGAGCTGGAATCAACTGGCAAAACAGCCTGGGAAGCCTCCTAGCTGTTACATGTCTGAAAGCTTCAGATGCAATTCAATCCCTTCCCACAGCTATCAATAAACATAAGAATGTGTGCCCAGGGCTGGAGCAGTGGGCTCAGCAGTACGCACTCGCCTGGCATATGCGAGGACACAGGTTCCCAACCCCAGCACCATGTACACAATGAAGTGTTGGCACAATGAAAACCACATGGGAAACTAAATAAAATTAATTCTCTCTCTCCGTCCCTCTCTCTTTCTCTCTTTTTTTTTTTTTTAAAGGGCTGAGGACCAAACTCGGGGACCTTGCGCATGCAAGGCAAGTGTTGTGCCACTGAGCTAAATCCCCGACCCCTTTCTCCAAAAAAAAAAAAAGGATGTGGTCCCAGTTACAGGATCAGGACATATAAACTTTTAACAAGAGCAGAAATAAATTGTGTACACGATCAGAATTTTCCTGGTATACCTTTACATACTCTTAATCTTTGATAATCAACTTGTTGGCTAATAGTTAAATTTCCCATAATATCCCTAAGAAAATTAAAGGTCAGGTTTTCTGACAGAGGCTCTTATTTCCTCTATCATCCCAAGTTAACAGGGTCATGGATATACAACCCAAGCTCTTACGAAAAGGCAAGGAGCACACAGCGGCAGCCCTCGTTATGCGGCTCAGAGGCCTGGAGCAGAGAGAACACCAACTCTGAGAAAAGAAAACTCCCGGAACTATTCCCATCCCAAGGCATCAAGGTCCACCTACAAGGTAAATCAAAACTTTTTTTTTTTAAGGGAGAGAGAGAAAGTGCCTGTGTTAATTTTATTTTTTTCATCTGGTTTTTGTTTCTTCTCCACTTACTTGTGTATGTGGTGCTGAGGTTCAAATCTGGGTTCTCGCATGCTAGACTAGTGTTCTACTAATGAGCCACCTCTCCAGCCCAGCAAAACATCTTTTAAAGTTAACATCTTAACTTTTACAGAAGGGAAAAATGAAAATGTACATAGGAAACACTCTAAGGAATGCTCAAAATGTTAAACCTAAAAAACAGTGTAAGGGGGCTGGAGAGGTAGGTCAGTGATAGAGCATTTGCCTGGAATACTCAAGGACCTGAGCTTGAGAATGATACTCTACCTAAATTAAGTCAAAGATCCAGATTTATTGGAATTTTAAAACAACACTGAGTTTTCTTCCTCTTCATTACACTGCATGGCACTATTTAAAATATTTGTGCAGGGGCTGGAGCGGTGGCTCAGCGGTTTCAGCGCTTGCCTGGCAAGCACGAGGACCCGGGTTCAAACCCCAGCACCACGTACACAACTGAGCGTTGGAGCAACCAAGGCCATGCGAAAAAACTAAATAAAGTTGTTTCTCTCTTTCTCTGTCTCTCTCACTGTCCCTCTCTCTTTAAAAAAAAAAAAAAAAAAAAAAAAAAATATTTGTGCAGTGTTCTAAAGGATACTGTATGAAAAGTGTCATGAACACAGTTGCTAAAATCATTTCAATATATACCTACAAATGATACAAACATCATCAGTGTATATAATGGTTAAGAGATTACAAGACAATAAATTTAATGATCATCAGTATTCTGCTAATGCTCATTGGTGGAGTTGTGGAAAAGTTCACAAAAATTTGCTATATGTTAATGAGAACTTTGTCGTCTTCTTTTTTTTTTTTTTTTCCCTTCTTTAAAAGAGGGAGGGAGGGACTGGAGTGGTGGCTCAGCAGTTAGACCACTTGCCTGGCATGCACAAGTATGCGGTTTCCAACCCCAGACCCATGTACACAATGAAGTATCAGAGCACTGAAAACCACATGAAAAACTGAATAACATTGATTCTTTCTTTCTCTTGTTCACTGTCCCTTTCTCTTAAAAGAGAAAGAGAGGGACAGAGTGATAGAGAAAGACAGAATCAATTTTATTTATTTTTCCATCTGGCCTTTGTTTCTCTGACACCCAGTTGTATATGTGGTGCTGAGGTTTGAACAAGGGTCCTTGCAAATGCCAGGCAAGCACTTGAACTGCTGAGTCACCGCTCCAGCCCCCTCAACAGAGACGTTTGAGGGATAAAAATAAAAGTTGAGGCCTGATAAGAGTGACACAAAGCAAAGGAAGAGTTCATGGTAACAGACATCTTTTCAAAACTCAGTCCATTTCTCTCTCCACTCTTCAGAGAAAGGAGATTCGGTGGTACGCGCCCAAATCCCACAGACTCAGGAGGCTGAGGCAGGGGGACCACAAGCTTAAGATTAGCCTTAGAAACTTAGCAGGATCCTGTCTCAAAAAAAAAAAAAAAAAAAAAAAGGGCTGGAGATGTGGTTCTGTGGGAAAGTGCCCTAAATTTAATCCCCAGTATGGCGCGCACACACACACACACACAAAAAAAAATAAGAAAATAAGAAAGAAAAGAAAGAAGGAAAAGACCCAAAGCTTACATCATCTTTCTGATGGCCCTTGGGGAGAATAAGGACAACAGCCAACAGCCAAGCCAGACACCATTGAAAAGAGAGCAACAAAGCAAGAGAAAAAGCAAGCATAGAGGAATGTGATCAAGAAAACAGCCCCAGATGAAAAGGAGCTTCCTGGAAAGCCTATGTAAATACATGGAAAATAAACACAACATGAATGATACCCACATGCACTTCATTCTCTAGCCCAGAACTTGTGCTCCATTCAAATACCCACACTTGATACCACATTTGTCATGCTGCCCTTGGGTCACAAAGGGACATTTGGGAGAAGACAGTTTGTAATTCCTGATTCTTACAGAAATTCACATTTATTGTAAGAATTCACCACAGTGTCTGAATTATTTTCTAGGTGCAAATATGCATTTATTTATGAGTTATTAAATTATGTTTGCTGCAAAATATCTCTGGGGACAGGTAAGGCAGTTGAATCTTATTAGCATATCTCACCCCTTGCTCCCTCATCCCAGCCTTCCTCACAGGAAACACATTTCACACCTTTCCTTTTATTCTCAGAAGTGTCAAGCACTGTAGTAAATCCCTGCAGGGACAGCATATTTTACTTTGAAAGAAAGAAAGAAAGGAAGAAAGAGAAAGAAAGATAAAAAAGACAGAAACAAATATCACACCCCAGCTCTATCACACATTAGAATCTATAGCAAGTTGTAAATGTGTGTTACTATTATGGGAATGTCTGGCAAGGCTTACATCTGGAGCTAAATCAAGTTCTCCATCTGTTGGGTTTGCCTCTTTTACTCAACATTAATTTTTCAATTGTTTGCAAAAACAATAACTGTTGAGAAAATGGAAAATCACAGGCATAAAGGGAGCAAGAAATGGAAGAAAAGTCAGATTTAGGTCTCATAATACTGAAAGCACTTTCTCTTCTTCCATCTGACAGTTCACTCTTCTGAGTAAAGTGCTTCCTCAAGACCCTGGCCACATCTGACACAATTTTATCCAACACATACAGCACTCTGTAACTGCCTTGCTGTTTCATAATGAACCTAAAATGACTTAGCCCCATGGACTCCATTTACTTCTGCTTACCACAAATAGAAACAGCCACATATAGTAAAATGTCAAAGTTCTAGATTCGCCTGAGTCATACACTAAAGTCACAGAGAACAGCAAAAGAAATCTTCAGAGAAAGGCTTTCAGATGGGTTAGACACAGAAAATACTTTGGCAGCTCAGATGCCTGAAAAGGGCTTGCAACCATGTCTTGGCAGAAAATTCACAGAACAGCCAGCACTTCAGGCTATTTCAATATGATAAAATGAAAGCTTCAGGTACTCCTGCTTTTCTTGATCAAGAATGACAATTTCTTCCACTCCTACAGACATCAGGGCTTAAAATAGTAGTAGTGTTCAATGCATTCTACTTACAAAGGTACAATAAACCTCAGGATAAGTCAAGAAACTCTCAGAGAGAAATTCTCATTTCTTACCTGATATTAACCAATGCATGGGTCACCTTGCTAGCTGCTTCCTTCCACTGGCCTGCATTGGTAGAAAGCCTCAGGACTGTGAAGGAAAATAACACAGATCTTTTTGTGATGTAAAACACAAATATGAGAAATGAAGACATATCTCAGCATAGCACTATTAGAATAACTAAACAAAGCCTGTGCCAATCTTCTGTTAAAACGTTCTCAGCCTGGGGTGTGGCTCAGTGGTTAAGTACCACTGGGTTCAATTCCTAGTACCAAAAAAAAAAAAAATGTTTTAAATAAATAACTCTCATCTTCTTAAAAAAAAAAAGTTCTCAGCCTGGAGAAAAATATAAGGGCTTATAAAATCCTTTCAACTATTTTCTTTAGGAATTTTTTCTTTAACTTCTTATTTTCTATCAAAATACTCCAGCTCATCTGTGTCTTGGGTTGCCCCCAGACACCTGCCACTCCCTAATAACAAGCAAGGTTCCATTTGTTTTTTGGGTTTTGTTTTTTTTTTGGTGTGTGGGAGGTCAAATGGGGATTGAACATGGACTTTACCACGGAGCTACATCCCCAGAACTGTTTTCTTTTTTATCTTGAGGCAGGGTCTCACTTATTGTGGAGGGTCTCCCTAAATTGCTGAGGCTGGCCTCAAATTCATGATCCTTCTGCTTCAGTCTCCCAAGTGGCTAGAATAATAGGCATAAGCCACTGCATTCAGCTCCAAACTTAATTTATACTTTCATTTAAAATCTATTTTGAAGTGGTGATTTGAGGGTAATCTGGCTTCTATACTTATCATTTCTCTAGTGGCCAGGGCTAACTAAGCGGAACTGCCTGGCTAAGTTGGTGTCCCCTCCTGCTCCATGTATATCTTTCCAAACCTAAAGACAATCTCAGACAAACAGGACAAGTAACATTTCCAGATAGATGGTGGTCATGTTTCAATCAAGGAATAAACTATTTCTGCATCTCTGACTTAATTATGTGACCTGTAAAATGAATCAGCAAGATTCTTCCCTATCTGCCCAAATTCTCTCTTTCCCATCTTCAACTACAGGAGGAAAAAATGATAGAAATAAAAAATTAAATACCGGAGCTGGAGTAGTGGCTCAGGGCTTAGAGCACTGGCCTGGCATGCATGAAGATCCAGGTTCAAACCCTAGCCACCACACACACAACTAGGTGTCAGAGAAACAAAAGTCCAGGTGAAAAAAATAAAGTTGATTCTCTCCCTCTCTTTAAAAATAAATGAATAAATAAATAAAAAATAAAAGAACAAGCACCTGATGGGTACTTGAAATATATATATATTTTTAAAGAGAATGATAGGGAGAGTGAGAGAATCAATTTTATTTTTAGTTTTTCATGTGGCTTCCATTGCTACAACACTTTTGTTGTGTACGTGGTGCTGGGGTTTGAACTCGCGTCCGTACACATATGAGGCAAGCACCAAAACCACTGTGCCACTGCTCCAGCCCCATGAATGACTTATTAATAAGAAGTAACTACGTGGAAAATTTACTACATGCCAGACACAGGGCAAAGTTAGGACAAAGCTATATTATATGCAATATAACAAACAGATGAGGAAACTGAGATTCAGAAGAGACAACTGATTGAGATCATACACACAAATTATAAGCGATAGAGGTGCATCTGTTCTAGCAATGCCTCAGTTTTATAAATACACGCAATTTTATGAAAAAGAAGACAAGATGGAAGTCTTAGTAAAATATTATCGGAGTGCTACCATTCTAATTTACAAGATGGAGTGCAAGGGAACTTGGGATAGTTCCAAGTTAAGAGTTCTCCATTCTGAACTTGGTTCCACTCATTATATATGCAAATTTATTCATGAAACGAACCAAATTCCTTCAGCAAGTCAGACATGTCTTTTTCAACTCAATTGCAAAATTTATTTACATATATTTTTTTACTAGATCCTCCACTAGATCGTAAGTTTTATAATTATAGGGACCTAAACACGTATACAATTGAACTGAATTGTGCCTTCTTCACATTTTCTGAAGTGTTTAATACCGTCCACAAATTATTTCTCCAAAATATCCCGTTAGCTCTGTTCTTTAGTGAACAGCCAACCACATGATCTTATCATGCAATTCCTTTGGAAATGCTATTGGTTTTTATGTTCTTTTCTAAACTGAAACACAAAATTATTTCAAAATTCCTTAAATGTCTCAAACTAAAGAAATCATTTATATAGTAAATTATGGTACACAAAAATGACATACTATGTCATACTGCTAGAGCAGTAGCTGAGTGGTTGAAGCTCTTGCCTGGATGCGTGAGGCCCTGGGTTCAAACCCCAGCACTACATATGCAACAATGAAAATAAAATGAAAAGCTAAATAAAATCAATTCTCTCTTGTGCTCTCTCCCACTCTTAAAAAAAAAAAAAAAAGGAGAGATGAGGCGGAGAAAGAGGAGGGTATGGTATGTAAGTTAAGTGAAAAACACAAAATCAAAATAAAGCCAGCATGGTTGCACATGCCGGTAATCCCACCAACTCAGGAGGTGAAGCTGGAAGATCATGAGTTAGAGGCCAGCCTCGGCAACTTGGCAAGGCTCTAAGCAACTTAGTGAGACCCTGTCTCAAAATAAAACAGGCTGGGGACATAGCTCAAGGGTAAAGTGCCCGTGGGTTCAAAACACCCCACAAAATAAGATATTATGATTACAACTATGTTAAATTACGTGTGCATGTGAACTAATACACAGGAAAATAGTACTAAAATCAAAGGTTTAAGAGATTTAAAATTTTTTCCTGTGCTTTTTCTTTAGTATTGGTAATTATCTTTCTTTAAAAAGTTCAAAATCTGATTCAATTTATGATTCAGGGCAGCTCTTGTAGAGGTCCTTCCTATTAAAGCAGACTTCAGTAAAATAAAGCCATAGGAACATTAAGCATATTCCTTTATCAAAAATGTGTCAGTGAACCGCCACCTTCTAGCCATGATGAGATAACACACAATTTAAACAATAGAAAACCTGGCAAAATACATGAAACAATGGTTATAAGACACTGGACAACAGACAGGACGGACTGGTGATATCTGACTGTAGGAAAACAAACATGTACCCTGTGATTATCCCCCCCCCCCCAGCTTATTACATGGAGAAGTTCCTGGGCTTCAGGGTGGAGAGGAGGAATCTATACAGAAGGCAGAAGTCTTGTCGAAGACACAGAGATCAGCCTTTGGAGAGGCCAAGGCATCTAGAAAGTATGGGGGCAAGGAATTGATAAGGAAGTATTTTGACAGAGCTCTAGAGATCTGCAGAGGTGTACCTTTATGTCTCTTGCCAAGCACTGATCTGTGTGTGTCTAAGAGGAAACTGCCCAAGGCTGAGGGCAAAGAACCATGGGAAAGGAGGAACTGAGGAGCTCGTGGCAGGCTCCACCAGCAAGAGTGGAAAGACATTTTAACAAATAGGGTCTTAGATGCTGCAGACAGATACTGCATTTGTAGAGGAGCCAAGTTAGCCTTGAGGGCTGGAGCAATGACTCAGCAGTTGGAGCACTTGCCTGGCATGAGTGAGGTCCCAGGTTCAAACCCCAGCACCACATATACAACTAAGTGTCCAAGAAACAAAGGCCAGATGAAAAACTAAATATAAAATTGATTCTCTCTCTTTAAAAAAAAAAAAAGAAAGAAAAGAAAGTTGCTCTTAACATGCCCTCAACCCTTAAAAGCAAAAACCTTCAAAGGATCAATCTGATTTCATATCACATAACTATATTCCAGAATAATGCTCAACATTATATAAAGGAACATAACAAAAGCCAGCATCTATACCATAAAAATCACAATGTTTATGACCTATCATAAGCAGGAGAAAAATCAAACAATACAAACAGATCAGTGGCTGCTAGGGCTAAGGAGGAGCAGAGAAACTGACCTCACATTAGCATAAGGGAAATTTTTGAAATGATGAAACTCTTACATCTTGATTTTAGTGATAATTATACTACTAAATGCATTTGTCAAAATTCAGACATTAAAAAGGGTGAATTTTATTTTATGCCTAAAGAAACTTAACTAAAAAAATGGTTTTACTACCGTAAGTTTTATCACATTTTGACATGAAATAGAGAGCAGTGAAACATTATCTATGGTATTTCACCTAGTAACTTTTTCCTCCCACTACTAGAGATTAAACCTAGGGGTGCTTTGCCACTGAGATACATTCCTAGCGCCCCCCTCTTTTTTTATTTAAAGAGAGAGACAGTGGGTGGGGGAGAGAGAGAGAAAGAGAGAACCAATTTTATTTAGTTTTTTATGAGGCTTTTGTTGATCCGAGACTTCTTTGTGTACGTGGTGCTGGGGTTTGAACTCATGTACTCACACATGCCAGGCAAGCCTAGTAACTGCTGAGCCACCATTCCAGCCCCCCAACTTTTTTTAAAAAGAAAGAGTTAACTTTGTTTCATCTGGTTTTTGTTTTTCCTCCCCTTAGTTGTGTATGTGGTGCTGACGATAGAACCTGGGTTATTACACATGCCAGACAAGAGCCTGACCTCTGAGCCACTTCTCCATTCACTCCCTAGCCCTTCCGCCCTTCCTCCCTCCCTCCCTCCCTCCCTCCCTCACTTCCTTCCTTCCTTCCTTCTTTCCTTCCTTCCTTCCTTTCTTTTTTCTTAAGTTGCCCAAGTTAGCCTCAAACTTGTCCTCCTCTTGCCTCCTGAGCAGCAGAGATTACAGGCATGCATCACAGCAGTTACTGAAAAGTTTTACTTTCCTATTTGTGCTTTCCCAATGAACACTGTTATTCCCTCGGCAGATGTGGGCATTCACAGATATTTTGTCTCTATCTTGTTGCTGAAGCTACACAAGGGCTTATCCCATTTGACAGGGTAGGGTACATGGCTCAGTTGGATAGGTATGTGAGGCTTTCATAAAATCTCTCTTCCACTCAAACTCTTTCCTTTCCTCACTGGAAGACATCTTTGTTCATCTACTGATGGATGTCAAAGCCTCTGAGGCAGTTTTTCAACCTTAAAAATTCTACGTTTTGGGGCTGGAGCGGTGGCTCGGCAGTTACAGCACTTGCCTGGCATGCACAAGTATACGGGTTCAAACCCCAGCACCCACATACACCACTAAGTGTGAGAACAATGAAAGCCATGTGAAAAACTCAATAAAAATTGATTCTGTCTCTCTCACTGTCCTTCTAACTTAAAAAAAAAAAAATTCTATGTTTTCAGAAAGCAAGGATGTTGGTGAAGCCTGGCAGGTACAAATAGGGTACACTGAGCACATCTGGCCAATGGGAAGTAAGTCTCCAGGAGAACTTCCTGTCTCCTAAAAATAGAGAAACATCTTGATGTGACAACTGGAACTTGTTGTTGTGAGGAGAACTGAACCGATGCTAAAGTCATTATTCAGAGAGTGAGAGAGCAGAGAAACAGAAAAAACCTGAGTCCTTGCAGACATTGCTGAGCAACTGATCACACTGTCTAGAATTTTTATAAGGCAAAACAATTTTCCTATTGTTTGAGATAGTTTAAATTAGTGTTTTCTGATACTTGATATTGAAAGCAACCTATTAATACCAGGCCCTGTTGCCCTATCTAAGACATCATAGCAAAGCTATACATGGCTCTCTTAAAAGTTCCTCTACTCCTCTAAAAACTACAGTCTATTAGAAAAAAAAAAAAAATCTGCTCAGGGGCTGGAGCGGTGGCTCAGCGGTTTCGGTGCTTGCCTGGCAAGCATGAGGACCCGGGTTCAAACCCCAGCACCATGTACACAACTGAGTGTTGGAGCAACTAAGGCCATGTTTAAAACTAAATAAAGTTGTTTCTCTCTTTCTCTCTCTCACTGTCCTTCTCTCTTTAAAAAAAAAAAAAATCTGCTCAGACAATACATTTTCCCCCCACAGTTTGTTTATATTCTTTCTCTTAGTACTTGTTCCAAATCCCTTCTACTTTTCTCATTATACGGAGTCCCAAGCAAAGGCTGGAGTTTTTATAAATACTCTCATCATGGGACAGATGAAGCCAACTAATCCATAGTAATAGAAAACAGATCAGTGGCTGCCAAAAGATGGGACAACAAGAGGTACAGGCGGGGAGAGGAACAGGAGAGAAGGATTCTAAAGGGATACAAAGAAACTTTGTATGGATATGTTCATTATCTTGATCACTGCATTAATTTCACGTGGACATACATATGTCAAAATTTATTAAAATATGTATGTGTATATATATATATATATATTTAAAGAGAGAGGAACAGTGAAAGAAAGCGAGAGAAAGAATCAGTTTTATTTAGTTTTTCATGTGGCCCCCATTACTCCGAAAATTTATTGTGTATGTGGTGCTGGGGTTTGAACTTGGGTCCTCCCGCATGCCTGGCAAGCATCGCAATCACCTAGCCACCAATCCAGCCACAAAATCTGTATATTTTAAATAAGATAGTTTTACTGAGTGGCTTTTTGTTTCTGTGAAATCTACAAAGATCTTTTCTTACCTTTTGAATTCCAGTTAGGATTCGCAGGGCCCTTTTGCCAAATTTGCAGACACATTACCTCTTTCAGAAATAAGTTATACTCACTGTGGCTGTAAATTTTTAGTGAGCCAATTATTAAAAGGTTTGCAAAAATGATGTTTATGCCCACTGTTCTTCTTGAAAGTTATACTAAAAATACATAGGTATACTAAGACTTTAAAACCCTGTACCTTCTCAAATTACACAATGTTTCTACATGATCCAAGCTCTTCTATTTGCTGCTATCAATTCCCACCTACTCTTCACCACCCCCTCCCCGCCCAATCTGACTGCCATTTGCTGAATTCATGAGCTTCTTTATTCTCCCTTTCACAAACATCAACAAAAGCCTGCTAACCAGCTTTGCAATGATATAAAATCTGAGTTTCTAAAGGCAAATTGGCCCACATATAGTTTCTTATTTCCTAAGAGGAAACTACTATATTATCTATGTTGAGCAAAGGCATCAACTATCTAGAGGGCAATCTTTTGTAATATTTTCCTCTTAATTGCGAAAAAACAGACAAGGATGAAGAAAGCAGAGTAAAAAGAAGACAGCTTACCCATGGAGTAGAGGTTGTCAAAGCTCTGGTGCATGCGGATAATCTCATAGTAAAGTTCATCATAGCTGCTGGGGGTTGGCAGGAATGTGTCACCATATGTGATAAACATATTAAATAAGTTCACAATCTAAAAAAGAAGCAATAGCCCATATACAGGCATCAGGCTATGAAGATCAGAAAGATATTATCAGTCGTGTGTAAGGAGTAAACATCTCTTACTGGCTTGTGTGAGCCAATGTCAAATTTTCAGAGATTATGGAAGCATTGTAAAACACAGCCATTATTAAAAATTCTTTCATATATACATATAATTAAATAAATTACATTAAAATGAAGATCAAATTTATCACTTCCTAATTATTTCCTACCTTTTACTATGACCTATGCTCTTGAGACTAATTCACACCTTTTATAATCTGAGTGGTGGGAATATCATATGATGGTGTGCAACTGCATATGTCTTCTCAACTCGGTGTGACTCTGATGTCATATAGATAGCTTGAAATTGGTCATGGTGGGTATAATTCTACCATGGAAATCAGCTAATTCTATAGGTCAGGACTTTTTCCCTATAAATGTTGAATATTTACAAACAAGCTAGAGATAGTCAAAACACAATGGTATCATTCTAACCCAAATAACCAGCCCATAAACAGGCATTTGTAACGTCCCTTAGAAACCAATTGCAGCAGATGGAAACATGCATCTGGCTGGGACGCCTCCAGAGGCTCTGTTATTTATCAATACAGAGACTGCAGCAGTATAGTGAAGTTTCCAACTGGGACCAGGCTCACTGTTCAGATGCAAAGATCTGACCTACCCCACACCTGCCAGGAATGTACTCTCCTGAAGGAAAAAAGTCCTAGATTTGTCAAATACATAGGTGAGAGTAGGGAGTACTAGTCTAGAGATTCTAATCCATAAGAAAAATATAGTCCAGTTTCCTCTACAGCTTAGTCCCCAGACTATGGGCTTCTGTTTCAAACTAGCCTATTTCTGTCTTAGCACGTGACTTCAGAAAAAGAAATATTTGTTGTATTACTCACCATAAGGGCTAATGTAAAAATGTTGTGTTTGGCCAAAAGTACAGTTTCATTTGACATAAGGAACTTCAGCAAATTTATCAAGGCTTTAAGGGGGAGAAGAAAAAAAAAGACAACATCAACAAACTATAATCAATTAAGTTAAAGGAAAGCAAAATACCTTCGTAAAAGTCCATGTGGCTAGCAGGAGTAAGCCTTAGCTACCAAGGTATTTTATTCATTTGTTTTGACTAACATGTAATAATTGTACATATTTATGGGGTATGGTGCATTATTTCAACTCATGTAGACAGTGTGTACCAATCAGGGTAATTAGCATTTCCATCTCCTTATCATTTCTTTGTTTGGAGCCGTTGAGCTCCTCTCTTCTAATACTTCATAAAATATTTAATAAGTTAAGTACCCTTTATACAACTTCCCTCTGTCTTCTCTCATGTCCACCTTCTTAACTTCTAGTAATCACTTCTCCACATTCATACTGACTTTTTAAAACTTTTGTACATGAGAGTGAGGTATTTGTCTTTCTGTGTCTGGCTTATTTCACTTAACATACTATCCTCCAGTACCATCCATTTTACTGCAAATGATAGGATTTTATTCTTTTTGTTGCTGAATAATAGTCCATATATATAGAACAATTTTAAAATCCATTTATCTGGTGATGGACACCTATATTGATTCCATATCTTAACTACTGTGAATAGTGCTGCAATAACATGAGAGTACAGGAATCGTTTTGATGACAGTGTAATTTCTCTAGGCATACACCCAGAAGTAAGCAGCTGGATCATATGGTAGATCTATTTTTAGTTTTTTGAGGAACACTCATAGGATTTGCTATAATGACTATACTAATTACTTTACCCTCAACAGTGTAAAAAAGTTCTCTTCCCCACATCCTCCCTGCACTTGTTATTTTTTCTTTCTGATAAAGGCCATCCCAATTGGAATGAGATCTCTCATTGTGATTTTGATTTGCACTTCTCTGATGGCAAATGATACTGAGCATTTTCTTACATTTATCAGGCATTTGTATTTCTTCTTTTGAGAACTGTCTATTCAGATCATTTGCCCTGCTTTTTGTTTGTCCTTTGTTGCTACGGATTGAACCCAGGGCCTTGTGTATGCTAAGTACATGTTCTACCATTGAATCGCACCTTTACTCTCCTATTCTTTTTTTAGAGCGAGAAGGACAGGGAGTGGGGAGGAAATCAGTTTTATTTATTCACCTGATTTTTGTTCATCTCTACACTTGGTTGCGTATGTGGTACTGGGGTTTGAACCCAGGTCCCTGCACATGTCAGACAAGCACTCCAACTGCTGTTTCACAGCTCTAGCCCCCTCTATCCATTTTTTAACTGGATTACTTTGTTGTTGTTAGGGCTTTTTTTACTTCCTTATATATTCTGAATATCAATCTTTTGTCAAATGAACAGTTTGCAAATATTTTCTCCCATTTTGTAGGATGTCTTTTCATTCTACTGATTGCCTCCTTCTTAGTTAGACATAATTCCATTTGTTCATTTTGCTTTTGTTCCTTATGATTTGAGGGTCTATTATCCCATGTCTTTTGAAGAGCAGATTAAGGACTAGAGGTATATCTCAGCAGAAGACTACTTGCCTGGCATGTGCAAAGTCTTAGATTTAATCACTAGCAACAATCTCCCCCCAAAGAAGGTAGATAAGGCACTAACCTTCCTAGTCACATGTCTGCTTAACTACTCATATAAGGGTTTTTTAAAATCGACTTCTTTTTACCATTTCTTAAAGAGCAATTAAGCTCAGAAATCCTTCTATAAAACTGACATCTTAGTGTTCCAAATCTACACCCACATGGTGATTTCCCCATCAAATTTCCTCACTTTACAGGTGAAAATGAGGGTCTTCTTCCACTGCAAGCTGCTGGCACCTACTGTCAACAAGCTTCAGTCACATGTCTATTTCACACATCAAGGGTGTGCCCTTGTCCCCAGCTGCTCTGTCTTTTTTTTTTTTTTTTAAGAGAGAGAGAATCAATTTTATTTAGTTTTTCATCTGGCCTTTGTTTCTCTGACACTTAGTTGTGTATGTGGTACTGGGGTTCGAACCTGGGTCTTCACGCAGGCCAGGCAAGCACTCCACCACTGAGCAACCTCTCCAGCCCCTCTGTCCTATTTTTTTGTTTGTATTTTTAAAAAATAATCAATTTTATTTATTTTTCCATCTGGCCTGTGTTTCTCCAACACTTGTGCTTGCTCAGCAAGCACCTCAACTGCTGAGCCACCACTCCAGCCCCACTCCGTCATCTCTTAACAGTGAAAACATTTACTGAAAGATTTTCTCAGAATGGCAACCCTTAGTGAGGGGAGAAATTGGTAAAACCCAAGTAATCTCAGTAAAGAGAACAACTGCCAAGTCCCTAGGTTAGCAGTGCAGCTTTAAAAACATTTTTGCAAATGTGTTAAGCATAAAGGAAATTCTCAGTTGTTTTACATTCATTTACCCAAGACATCTGTCCATGGAATGAATCCTGTTTCTATGCCTATCTTGACTAACGCTCCTATACCTACTTGTCTTCTTGATGGGAAACTATACAGAAGGCAGTCAGCAATTGCAAGCATTCTGTGGTCTTTCTGCCTACCCCTCCTACCTCCCCACTTCCATGGATGCAAAAAAAGGCTTGATCTATCCTTTCTTTTTAAAGACCATATCTATTCCTTTACCAGTGAAGAATCCCACTCCCCCATGCTGTCTGAGCTTTGTATTAAGTTTACTACTCTTAGAGATGTGTCCTTTGATTTGGAAGGCAGGAAAGGATGAGTAGAAGTAAGACTCTGTAGACACTGCTGCTTGCCACACAACGACCCTCAGTCCCAGTCATTAACAACACAAATACAATAAAGAAACAGCAAGCTGACCAGGTGCAGTGGCACATGCCTGTAATCCCAGCTACTCAGGAGGCTAAGGCTGGAGGATCACAAATTTGAGGCCAGCCTGGGCAACTGAGCAAGATTTTGTCTCAAAATAAAATTTTAATAAAAGGCTGGGGATACAGTTCAGAGGCAGATTACTTGTCTAGCATGTGCAAGACCTTGAGTTAAATCCCTAGTACTAAAAAAGAGAAAATAAAGAAAGTATAAGAGCCTTGTTGTACCTACATTGTTTCTAAAGGCTGAATCTTCCCCTCCAATAGACTAGGTCATGATGAAGGAGGCAGACATCCTCATTTATAAACTTTTTACCCCTGCCATGATGTAGGTTCACTGGGATTTTTATGGTGCACAGGCAAACAATAGGCAACTGGCACCACCCCCATCCCCACTCCCACCCCACCCCCAATTCTGGAGATTGAACCCAAGTCCTCAAGCACTATGCCACTGAACTACAGCCCTAGCTGGCATTTTTGATACTATCTGTTAAAAAGTGATCTGCTAGATTAGACTGAAAAAAAAAAAAGCTCCACAGGAATCCATTCTGGATTGTACACAGCCTGCTTAGTGCCTCCCAGGAGCCCAGGGAATGAAGGTGGATACAGCTAAGAATCCACATAAAAATGACTCTCCTTAGCTCAAACTTCTCTACTAATGAGGGCCACCTTACTGAGTGATTTAGGGGCTACCCCCCCACACACACACGTGCACTAAACCCACTGTTCTGATAAATACTGTGAATCAGTCTCCATAAACTTCACAGGACATGAGAGACTGGGCTGGGTAACACACATAGCTTTTGTCTCCAGCACACAGAAACAAGAGATGCCGCCTCAGCAGTGGCTACGTGGTAATTAAGAGGCAGGAAACCTGGAGGAAAGGAAATGGAGCAATGATTTATTGCTCCTCTGCTGAACTATAGCTGGTCTTGATTTCTGGGATTCAGAGTCAGGGATGACAAAGTGATAAATATAAGGAGAGGAAGAGAGCAAGTCTAGCACAGGGGAAAAGGCAACCAAGCCAATGGTCTTAGACATGAGCACAGCCTAACAGTTGATTGAGAAGGAGGGTCCAGCATTGCAATACTTTGAGAGCCAATACGTGGGTCTGTGTTCTGTGTCTGATAATTCGGGCCAGATACTGCTACCCCAAAAGGCCACCTGAAAGTAGTAATTCTCTAAAGGGATTTTAACAGGAAGCTAAAACAGAAAAAAAAATTCTCTTAAGGAGAAAATGCTCCCCAAACATCCTACAAAACAGTGCTTTTCTTTTTTATCATCTGACTTTGACTTTGCACTCATCACAACTGCTCAGTGTTCTATATAATACTATATATGTACACTCTCTCTCTCCTCTGACCTGAAGATGGAATAGTAGTTCTAAATCTGTGAAGCTTAACACAACTGAGTATGGACTGTTAGAGCTAGAAAGGACCTTAGAGGTCATTTAATCCAATTTCCTCATTTTTGGATAAGAAAACTCCATACCCCCTTCCACCCCACCTCATCCTAGCTAGTGACTAAGCCTGGTCTCCTGTTTATAGTGTTCTCTCTACTATTCCATTAACAGTAAACAAATAATCTGGGCACAGTGGTGCACACCTGTAATCCCAGCAACTAGGGAGGCTGAGGCAGGAGGATCCACAAGTTCAAAGCCAGCCTCAGCAACTTAGCAAGGCCCTGAGCAAGTTAGTGAGACCCCGTTTCAAAATAAAATCTAAAAAGGGCTGAGGATGTGGCTCAGTGGTAAAGTGCCCCTGGGTTCAATCCCTAGTACCCCCTCTCAAAAAAAAGATCAAGTTAAATATTAAAGGGATAAAACCAGCTTACTATAAATGGTGCACTTCAGGTAGGTTATTTTCATATTTTTGGTCCCCTTTTTCTGTTGGTCCTCCATTGCCTGTTAAAGTACAGGCATTATTACCATCTTTCCACTCCCAGCAGCTTAGTTCACCTGGAGCCACCTCAGCAGACCCTCTCATTCTTATCTATGAGCCCTTGTCTCTCTTCTCTATATCTTTCCTTTCACACATCTCTTTCCCCTTTTTTCTTTGTCTGTTTCCTCTCTAGTATCTCTCCTTTGTTTAAGCACATAATTATCAACTAAAATTATTTATGATTCGCTGACTTCAAAATCATGTATTGCACACAGAATGGGATTGGATATGGACTTTACAGAGAGCCAAGATCCTCCTTTCCATGCAAAATCACAACAAAAAAATTACATTAGAACAATTACTAACCAAGTTTATTCATAAGCTATTATCCAGAGCTTTGCACCAGGCATAAACAGCAGGCCAAAGAAGAGTATTTCTTCATGTCAGGGACAGTTTCAAGGACAGTAGAGAACTGGCACTCAGGTTCAACAGTAGTGCCAGCACACGAGCATCACAAACTCATGCTGACTTGCTTCTGGCTCACCCACCTCTACACATACACATTTTTAGAAAACAGCCCTTGATCCACTTGTCCACTTGATGCACATGACTAGCCAAACTGTTCCAATGATAGTCACAGAAGTAGCAGTACATAGAGGCAAGAATTAAGATAACTATGAAAGATTAGTTGTAAAAACATAGTCTTGCTAATTAGTCAAATGTCTGTAAGAGTTTACTACCAAGTACAGAACAAGTTGTAGCCATTGTGAAGATATGAGAAACAAGATGTACTTTTTTTTCTCTCTTTAACCCTTTGTTTATCAAAGGGTTAAATAATAATTTTTCAAAGGAAGCAGGGAGCGAGGGATGCAGCCCAGTGGTAGAGTGCTTGCCTAATATGCACAAGGCTCTGGGTTCAATCTCAGTACCATAAAACAAATAAATAAACGGAAGCAGCAGATAAAGGGCTAACACAAGCCGCTTCTTCACCAAAGGCCTGACTTGTGGTCTGAGAGGTTTCCAAAGAAGGACTTTATGTTACAGAAACTCAATGCTCGATAAACAATTTGGTCCACTGGGTAAGTAATGAGTGCTTACTCCTTAAAAGAGAATGGCATGGGGCTGGAGCAGTGGCTCAGCAATTTCGGCACTTGCCTGACATGCGCAAGGACGCAGGTTCAAACTCCAGCACCATGTACACAACAAACTGTTTGAGCAATGGAAGCCACATGAAAAACTAAATAAACATTGATTCTCTTTCCTCTCTCTCTCTCTCTCTCTCTCCCTATCTTTCTTTAAAAAAAAAATAAAAGAGAATGGCATAATTTATAGAGAACATCCTTTTGGATAAGGATGAGCTTATCCAATCTCATTGAGGATGAGATCTTCCAAGCACTAAGAGACAATGCCCTCAGTACCCATACTCTACAGCTTTAGGAATGGACTGCCCCAAAACACCACTGCCAGAGAGATCAATCATAAAAGAATGTATCATTTCCTCCTAGAGTAACAAATGGAGTTCATAACTGCCAGAAGCTCACAAAGAATATCACCAACTTTCCTCCTTTCTACTGCCTTTGATATCCTACTTTTTAAAAAGAGACACTTTCTACAGAAATCACCTGCCCTAAAGTGCATTCAACTCTTTAAAGTGAGAAACATGATGGTCATTTATAACTGATAAGAAAGGAAACATACAGGGTGCCACTATGACACATACCTGTAATCCCAGCAGCTCACAGTCTGAGGCAGGAGGGTTGCTAAGTTTAAAGTCAGTCTCAGCAACTTCATGAGGCCCTAAGCAACTTAACAATACCCTGTCTCAAAATTAAAAAATAAAAATAAAAACGGGCTGGAATATGACTCAGTGGTTAAGCACCCTTGGATTCAATCTCTGGCTCAAAAAAAAGAAAAATAGTTATTAGGTATCTCCTCCTGGATGCTGGACATTATGTAAAGCACTTCAAGTATGCTATTGTCACTGAACCCTCTAACTATCTGAAGTAGGTATTATTGTTGCCATTTTCAAGATGAGCAAACTGGAATTCAGAAATATTAAATAACTTACCAAAATTACAGGGCTGGTTGGTACTAAATCACATTAAGGGCAACACACTGAAAAGAAGGTTGAGGAGCTTTTGCCAATGTCTATGAAACTGTACTGGTTCCACTTCAATGTCAATTAAAATTTTGTTGTTGTTCTTGGGGGAGAGTTAGCTATTTAGGGCCAATACTTTGCTATCAAAAAACCACTAATTCACTAATCAGTCCCTAGCATGTAGAAGTGGCCAAGGGAAAAATTCTAATGAGCTCAGCATCCATCTCTTCTCTGAGTGTCAGGATATCACTCCACTGACCTGCAACACTTTAACCTACACACTCTCAAAATAAGGACTCAGACAGACATTTTGAACACCTATATTTATAACAGCATTATTCACAATAGCCAAAAGTAACCTAAGTGCCCACCAACAGATGAATAGATAAACAAAATGGGGCATTTACATACAATAGAATATTATTCAGCCTTATAAAAGAAAGAAAATTGGGCTGGAGTGGTGCCTCAGCAGTTGCAGTGCTTGCCTGGCATGCACAAGGACATGGTTCGAACCCCAGCACATGTACACAACAAAGTGTTGTTGGAGCAACAAAAGCCACATGAAAACCTAAATAAAATTGATTCTTTCTTTCACTGTCCCTCTCTCTTTAAAAAAAAAGGGGGGGGGAGAAAATTCTGACACATGCTACAACATGGATGAATCCTAAAGACATGATGTGTGAAATAAGCCAGTCACAAGAGGACAAACAGTGTATGGTTCCACTAATAAGAAGCACTGAGAATAGTTAAATTAATAGAAAAAGAAAGTAGAATGGTGGTTGCGAAGGGTTAGGGGAGAAAGGAATGGAGAATTAGTATTTAATGAATAGAGGTTCAGTTTGGGATGATGAAAGTCCTGAAAAATGGAGATTGGTAGTGGCTGCACAACAATGTGAATGTACTAATGCCACTGAACTGTATACTTAAATACAGTTACAATGGAAATTGTTATACTATTTGTATTTAGTACAGTAAAAAAAAAACAAGAAGTCAACTGCTTTTTCTTTCCACCAACAGTACCTTAAGTCCCACAAAAATTTCAACTCAACTTTCTATAACCTCTGCATCCTGGCTGACTGACACTCACAACATGGCACACTGTACTGAGTACAGGGCCGAACACACCAAGTGCCTCCTTACAGATGGGTGAAAGAAAAGTGACCAATCAAACATATTCAATCAATGAGAGCCCCTGAGACCCTTGGGCAAGAATGCAAACTCAAAATGAACGCTGGGCAGGCTGCAAGGCAACATTATTAGTCTTCAGAATTATAATCTAAGCTCAGAAAGGTTAGCAATGATGCCCTAAGAAATCCTTGGGATTGACTCTAAATCCTTGCTGTCTCATCTGCTAAATGAAGCCCCAGATAATTGACTCCAAATCCTCTTACCACAAACTGAGTGAAAAATAGAGAAGCATTTGTGGTAGAAATGAGTACACGTGGAAAGTCTTTTCTACCATACTTCTTGAAATCTTAGTTTCTGGGTCTTTTGTGAAGCACTGCAAATTGACTACGACTGCTGCCTCTTTTGATTCTGTATAGAGGCAACTATCACTCTTATAGTTAGCTACAGACCACATTCCCTTCCTTGAGGAGTCATGTGCATCATATTTAGTGAAATGGTATGACAGCCAGGGATGATGTTGTACACCTGCAATCCCAGTGACTCAGGAGAGTGAGGCAGGAGGATTCCAAGTTGAAGGCCAGCCTCAGCAACTTAGCAAGATTGTAAGCAATTTAGCAAGACCATGTCTCAAAATAAAAATTTATTTTATTTTTTTAAGAAAGAGAGAGGGGGGCTGGAGCGGTGGCTCAGTGGTTACAGTGCTTGCCTGGCAAGTACAAAGACACAAGTTCAAACCCCCCACACCACATACACAACCAAGTGTCTGAGGGATGAAGGCCACGTGAAAAACTAAATAAAGATTGCTTCTCTCTCTCTCTCTCTCTCTCTCTCTGTCCACTCTTTCTTTAAAAAAAAAAAGAAAGAAAGAAAGAGAGAGGGACAGAGAGAGAGAGAAAGAGAGAAACAATTTTAGTTTTTCATGTTGCCTTTGGTGCTCTGACATTTTGTTATGTATGTGGTGCTGGGGTTTGAATCGGCGTACTCATGCATGCAAGGTAAGTGCCATAACTGCTGAGCCACTGCTCCAGCCCCTCAAAATAAAAATTGAAAACAGGCTGGGGATGTGGCTTAATGGAATAGAGCTCCTGGGTTCAACCCCCAGTGTGGAAGGAAGGAAGGAAGGTAGGAAAGAAGGAAGGAGAGAGAGAGAGAGAGAGAGATGGTAAGACAGCACTGTGTAGAAATTCAGAATTTTTTGCATGCAGACGCAGTTAGAATAAAGGATAGTGTGTAGTGCCCAAGTTCTGGGAAACTGAGCTAGGACAAAGCACCTTTATGGTTCCTAAAGTCCCAAGTGAATACCTAGAGGCAGAAGCAGCCAATCTAATTTTCAAACAGAAGTAGTTCAAGCTGGGTGCAGTGGGGCATGCCTGTAATCTCAGTTACTTTGATGCTGAGGCAAAAGGGTATCTTGGGCCCAGGAGTTCAAGACCAGCCTAGGAAACATTGAGAGGTCCCATCTCAAAACAAAACAAAACAAACAAAAGAGTTCAGTATCATCGACCTGAAAGTCCTGCCACCTTATACAGGCTCCCATTAACCCAAAAGAACCTTATTGTTGAGCTGTTCCTAGCAATGATATATCCTACAAAATGAGAACTTCCCCTGATTTTTTTCCATTCTGCTTTGAATTGAAGGAGAGGGAAAGAAGGTAGCAACAAAGTGTGTTGCCATGCAGAAGTACAATGAATAATGAATATGGGAACTTCTCCAGGACTAAAACGTGTCCCTCCACCTTGAGGTAAACCAGGTGCAGAGGGGAACAAGCCAACCACAGGAAGACCCATTTAAATGGTAGCTCAGATGCCTGCCTCAGAGAAGCAGAGGGAAGGCTTAATTACAAACCAAATGAATGACGTTTAAATAAGATTAAAAGCAGGAAGGAGACAGCTTCCAACAGAGCACCAATAAATGTCTCCAAAGAATCGGGTCAAAGAGATCTGTCTGTTTAAGTAATTTTTACATACTATGAAAAGAAAGAGAAAGCAAAGACAAGACTCTGCCAAATCCCATTTTGTGTCCTCGCAGGAAGCTGGAATGAGGTGCCACAGAACCCAAATCAAAACCTGCTCATTGGGAGAGATGGATAACTTCACAGTGACTGATAGAAGTATTAGCATCTCACTTGCATAGAGGAGAAATCAAGGAACGCAAGGAAAAACTGGAAATAGCACAAGTGTAATATTCTAATGCCACCAAAACCCCAGAAGCACTCTAAACTCTGGCCAATTCTAGCATCTCTGGACAAATCATCAATTAACCAGGGACAGTGCCAGCAATCAGCAGGCTCACTGTCAACCAGCAGAGTGGTACAGAAAGAACTTAGAAGCCAACACTTGCCAGTAAAATCATTTAAAAATACACTAGGTGGCTTCTCAGAATACAGACATCTGTCTGGTTGCAAACCTAAGCAACTCACTGACGCAGAGGCCAATGAATCAAACAAGAAAATGAAATCGCTTTGTGTCTGTGCTCCGAGCCTCGCCAGGGAACAGAGCACACAAGTCAGAATGTCAACAGCCTGTACTCCCTAAAAGTTCCACACCCCTCTAAACGAAATTTTTTAAAAAATTCTTTAAGTGGAAGTCAGGTTATGTCATTTTTTTCCTTGCTGTGTATCTACTAAAAAAGATGTTAATGTTCTCAACAATCTGCCATTCCCCATTTACTTAGGGACAAAGCAATCCTCACAATTACCACCCTCCCTTTGCTTCATCATGAAAATAAGCTTTTACAGGAAAATTCTCAGATCTAGAGTTTGGGGAATATGGATCCCTGTAATGCTGTCTGTAACTAAGCATGCTCAGGAGTCACTGCCTTCTTCAAGGCCGATATCACCTGATTTTATTCTTTCTTCTTCTCAATAATGTCCAAATGAGTGAAAGCCAAAAATCATCTCCCTCTCTTCACCCCCTGGTATTGGGTATTGAACCAAGAGGCATAAGCTTTACCAATAAGCTACATGCTCAACCGTTTTTATTTTCTGTTCTGAAGCAGGGTCTCACTAAATTGCCTAGATTAGACTCAAACTTACAATCCTCCTTCCTAGGCTCCTAAGTAGCTGGGATTACAAGTGTGCATCACAGCACCCAGGCAAAAATCATCCTTTAAGAAATCCAGTGGCTGGGGCTGGAGCGGTGGCTCAGTAATTACAGCGTCTGCCTGCCATCCGAGAGTACGCGATGTTCGAACCCCAGCACCACGTATACAACGAAGCCCTGGAGCAACGAAAGCCACCTGAGAAACTAAAATTGATTTTTCTCTCTCTCTCTCACTGTCCCTCTCTCTTTAAAAAAAAAAAAAAGAAAAAAGAAAGAAAGAAATCTAGTGGTCAATATGACCATGTCCCCATCAACCACACGATGTAGAACTAACTTTACTTTCTGCCAAACTGAAAACAAGAAAAACCAATAACAGAAATGTTCTGCTCACTAGAGATACAGGGAAGGATGATACCTTCTCAAACCAAACTGTATATCCCTTTAGAACTAGTATAGGAAGAGCAAAGAACAAAAGCTACCTTTTCCCCCACCCCTCTTACCTGACAAGATGCTGATGGGCCAATGAGAGTTGACATTCTCTGGATAGGAAGTGACTTCCCGCACAGAGAAGAGAACAAAAAGCAATTATTCACTCTTTTAGGGGCTTCTCCCTCTAATAGGCTGAACCTGTTAGAGAGTCTTATCTTTTGCCTCTGCCAAGTTTCTGAGAGAATGAAAGATTTAGAATAGTATAAATTTTGGATTTAGCAAAATGTAGTGATCTGAAAGGAAAAAAACTTCTAGCATTCGTTTGTTAGTCCTTAGGCTTTCTATACTGCTACACAGAATCTTTCCTAACTAAATTACAGAAATGACCCTACATTATAAAGTTCAAACTTTCAGAAGAATTGACTCACCACAAAATAGTCTCTGCTTTTTTGCACATGGAAGCTAAAGCAGTCTTAATCAGAAGCATCAAGCCTAGTCCGTATTTAGTCTGTATCTTGTGACACATTTCCCTAAATCAGAAAATTTAGGGAAAAAGGACTAACAATTTTAAAAGCAATTTTAAAAACAAGATAGCATCAGCAGCCGCCAAAATTCCTTTTCCCATCTACCCTACCTATCATTTTACTGCTAGTACTTTTTACCCTTTTCTAAACTGAAAGAATATTGTAGTTATATAAGATATTACCCTTGGAGGAAGCTGGGTGAAGGGTACATGAAACTGAACTACTATTTTTGTCTACAACTATTTTTGCAACTTCCTGTAAGTCTATAATTACATCAAAATTAAAAGTTTAAAAAAAGAAACTAAATTAGCTCGGTGCAGTGGCACATGCCTGTAATCTAGTGACTTTGGGAGGCTGAGGCAGAATGATCACAAGTTCAAGGCCAGCCTGGGCAAATTAGTGAGATCCTGTCTCAAATTAAAAAAAACAAAACAAAACAAAACAGGGGTCAGGGTGTAGACCAAAGATGTAGCTCAGTGGCAGAGCACCCGTGGGCTCAATCTCCAGTGTCACAAAAATAAAGTAAAAAAGAAACTAAAAGAAGTAGATAATTAAAAATTTGAAGGCTAGCTTCTCAAAATCAGGAGGAGCTCCCAAACTGCCAAAGCTACACCTATACCAAGAATTGTCAGATAAATCCACAGCTCAAGTCACACTTTCGCTCTTAAAAAATTTCAAGCCTATATAACACCTACAGTTTAACAAGCTTCCAACAAAAGGCTCTCAATTCCCAGTCTCAAAGTGTATCTAACCATGAGGGCACAGGCTTCTGCTAGTGATGGGAGAGCCAGCTGGATCCAGAAAGCTGTGACACTCTGGGTTTTCCATTTTTCCCAGTAGGTATCTAAAAGGTCAAACTATGTACAGTTTCTCTGTTTTTCGCAAAGCTGAGAATTCTTTGGATGCTATTTAGCACAGTGAAGCTGAACAGATTGTTTTGGGGGCTTTGGGGGCCTTTCTTCCTGCAGGGAGGCAAATGTTGCCTAGTGATCTGCATCTGAGCAGAGGAGTCAGGAACTCTAAATTCTAATCATGACTGTTGAGTATCTGGGTCCACGATCCTTAGCAAGTCATTTAACCCTTTTATATCTTCACTCTCATCCCACAAACAGGGATAAAAATAATGACATCACCTAGGGATATGGCAGAGTAAAAGGGTAAGAAGGACTGTGATCCACAGATAAACGTCACCTAAAAATGCCAGCATAAATCTCCTTTTAAATCAAACCATGTGCTGGATGTGATGGCACATGCCTGTAATCTCAGCTACTTAAGAGGCTTAGAGGAGAATCTCAAATTCAAGGATAGCATCAGCAACTTAGTGATGATTCCTGTCTCAAAATAAAAATAAGTTTAAAAAAGCACTAGGGAGGGGTGGAGCGGTGGGTCAGTGGTTGGCAAGCGTGAGGACATTCAAATCCCAGCACCTCGTACACAACGAACTGTCAGAGCAACGAAGGCCACATGAAAAACTAAATAAAAGTGATTCTCTCTTTCTCTCTCTGTCTCTCTCCCTTAAAATAAAATAAAATAATAAAATAAAATAAAAAAAGTACTAGGGACACACACAGTTCAGTGATAGAGTACCCCTGGGTTCAATCTCAGTACCCCCCCCACCCCCACACACAAATCAACCATTTTCAGACTTTGGAAAGTCATGCTGCCTCCCCAATATCCCTCCTGCCTCTAGTGGAAGTAAAATAAGCTGAACCCATGAGGTTCTGTTCAACTAGTTTTCTTTTCAATGACTGCAGACTTCTCTCTAATCATTCTGCTCATCCTTTGGTTAATGGCTTAGAAACCATCAAAGTTTCCATTTTTACTTGGTTGAAAGCAATCCATGCATCTGTGGATAAGGTTATAAAGAGACACAGAAAGAGAGATTATCTACCCCTCCCTTTCACATCAACAACTTAAAAAAAAACTAAAGTGGATGACTAGTTCTATAAAAGGTAATGAAATCAACCCACCAGACACATGTCAACAACCATCCTACTGGGTTCTATTACTGATATTATTTTGAGGCCTGAACACAACATTGTTCTGCTTTGGGACAATGTTAATTATTCATGGAAATTCTTCATATTCATTCATCCATATATTTATTCATTCAAATGTTTTGTGAGTACCAATTAGAAGTCATGAAGATAGGCTGAAGTGGTGGTTCAGTGGTTACAGCTGAACAAAGAAGTGTTGGAGCAACAAAAGCCATGTAAAAAACTAAATAAAATTGAATAAAATTGATTCGCTCTCTCTTACCATCCCTCTCTCTCTTTAAAAATAATAATAATAATAATAACAATAATGATGATGTCATGAAGTCTGCTGAAAATGAAACAATGATGAAAACATAGGCCCTACCCCTCAGGAACTTTTTTTCAGGGCTGAGGACCAAACTTGGGGCCTTGAGCATGCTAGGCAACCTCAGGAACTTTTTTGAGAGGAAAAATAGGTATTTAAACAAATCACTGTACAAACATGCAAACATAGCAAAACAATGTGATAAACTAAAACAGAAGCTTAAAGAGTGTTTATAGGAACATACAGGAAATTAGATATAGTGAACAAAATGGTCTATAATCTCAAGCAGTTCTGAAAGGAGAATTTTTAAAGTCCCCAGAAGCAGGGGTGGAGTGGTGGCTCAGCTGTTGGGAGTGTTGGAGTGTTTGCCTGGCACGAGCGAGGACCTGGGTTTGAATGCCAGCACCACATAAGTGTCAGAGAAACAAAAGCCAGATGGAAAAATAAATAAAATTGATTCTCTCTCTCTCTTTCTCTCTCCTTCTCTCTTAAAAAGAAAATAAAAGAAAGTCCCCAACAGAAATACTGTATGACAAAAAAAGGAAAAATATTTAGACGCTAAGATGTTCTATGAGAATGGAACTTCTTGGGAGACTGTGGAACATAAAACTAGGATAGGGCTTTTCACATGGGATCATGGATAAGCTTCACAGGATTCAGGAACTCCTTGAAATTATAAGCAAAATATATATCTGCAAAAAGACATCTTTCTGGAAATGAAGAGCAGAGCGAAAGAACTGTCCCCCTAGGATCTTACCCCAAAAGCTCAATTTTCTCTATCAAAGGAGAGAGTTTTAGGACCTAAACTTTTACAGACTAGGAACAGTCAGAGAAGAACTTCCAAACTTGGTAGAAAATGATTACTAGGGCTACAGCAGTGGCTCAAAAGTGGTTTGAATGGGGGCTGGCACGGTGGCTCAGTGGTTACAGCGCTTGCCCAGCATGTGCAAGTACGCAAGTTCAAACCCCAGCACCACGTACACAACGATGTCTTGGAGCACAGAAAGCCACATGAAAAAACAAATAAAACGATCCCCCCCCTCTCTGTCCCTCTTTATTAAAAAAAAAAAAAAAAAGTGGTTGGAACACTTGCCTAGCATGCATGAGGATCCCGGTTCAAAGCCTAGCACCACATATACAACGAAGTATTAGAGAAACAAAGGCAAGATGGAAAAATAAATAAATAAAATTGATTCCCTCTTTCTCTCCCTCAAAAAAAGAAAGAAAGAAAGAAAAGAATGATTACTAAAAAGGAGGATAATATAGATAGGCAGGACTTCTTCCTTTCATATTCTAATTGAAGTTAGCCTAAATATATTTCCCCACATTCTCAGATACCATGGTGACAGGCATCATATAAATATACAGGTGGCAGTAAGGAGTAGGTCAGGGCTTTGTATCTGTAAACTAACAGTAGAGAAAGCACATCAGGCAAGACTGAACCTCCAACTAATACAGCTAGTTCCTCCTCATTCATAGACCAACCACTCCTGGAAATTTGTTATAGGAATTTGGGGAACCTCTAGTTATCTTCCCAATAATTAAGAATATCTATAGTCAAACAGTTTTGGAATAAAAACCAGCACTTGAAGTACAGTGACACTAAATGCCCACATTCCAAATGTAAAAAGGCATTTCAACACTGGCTGTTGCATTCTAAAACTCAAAGGGCTTTTGTGTGTCCAATCTAACACATGCCTACTGTCTTATTTATAAATAAAATTCAGTTATAGTTTGCAGCACATGTATGGGCAGCATATATCCACATAAGCATATTTGCCATGATGAATTTCACACACCTCCCTCAAATCCATAAGTCTAGAAGGCAAAGAAAGAGTGAAAACATGGGCATTCCAACATAAGAGGGGTAGTGTCAGCCAAGGAGTGGGTGGATCCACCATAGCCACACTTGTAGTCTACTGAATCCAATATTATACATTATTATGGGCTCTGACTGTAGTAGTTGCAGTGTGGTATTTTGCAGCTTTCCTTAACACCTGCTGCTCTTCATCTCACTGTACATTCCATGTATGAACACAGAAAGCTGAGGTTCCAGGATGGCCCATTCAGTTGATACAGGAAAAGGAGCTAACCTCTCTTGGCAGAGAATTCTAACACAAGTATCTATGTCTTAGGAACCATCAGTCACCAAGGTCTCACTAATGCCACTCATATACACCTTTCCTCAACCCATCAAGGGCTTAAGAATGTTAACCAAGGGCTGGAGCAGTGGATCAGTGTTTATGGCGCATGCCTGGCATGCACAAGGATGCAGGTTTGAACCCCAGCACCACATATACAACAGAGTGTTGGAGCAACGAAAGTCACATGAAAAATTAAATAAAGTTGATTCTCTGTCTCTCCCTCCCTCTCTCTCTCTCTCATTGTCCCTCTCTCTTTAAAAAAAAAAAATGCTAACCAATCAGTCCTGAGATTGCACAATTACAAATAGGGCTGAACATGACAGAAATTCTCAAAGACAAAGAGTTAACCAACCAACACAAGATAAAGAATGGTCATCATCTTCACAAATTACTGGACAAAATGTCAAAATGTTAAGAGTCAGAAAAGATAAACATAAATTATATTCTTAAAAATCTTTAAAAGATAATCATGAGTTGGAGCAGTAGCTCAGCAGTTCCAGTCCTTGCCTGGCATGCACAAGGACACGGGTTCGAACCCCAGCACACAACAAAGTGTCAGAGCAATGAAAGCCACATGAAAAGCTAAATAAAACTGATTCTTCTCTCTCTCACTGTCCCTCTCTCTTTAAAAAAAGGGAAAAAAAATAATCGTCTGGCTGGCACATACCTATAATCCTGGTTACTAAGGAAACTAAAGCAAGAGGATCTCAAGTTCAAGGCCAGTTCAACAACTAAGAGCCTATCTCAAAATAAAGAGGATGGGGGGCTGGAGCGGTGGCTCAGTGGTTTTGGTGCTTGCCTGGCAAGCACGAGGACCCAGGTTCAAACCCCAGCACCACATACACAACTGAGTGTTGGAGCAACTAAGGCCATGTGAAAAACTCAATAAAGTTGTCTCTCTCTTTCTCTGTCTCTCTCACTGTCTGTCCCTCTCTTTATAAAATAAAAATAAATAAATAAAGAGGATGGGTGATGTTGCTCGGTAACAGAATGCTTACCTAGCATGCCCAAGGCCCTGGATTCAATCCCAGTAACAAATAAATAAAAGATAATAATTAGTTTCAGCAAAAATGATAGCAGTATATTCTGGAGTTTATGACACATGTAAAATGTGCACAACAGCATAAAGGACAGGAAATACTGTTCACAATGATAAAAAGGTCAATTAATCAAGAAGACAGGAAATATAAGATGGAAGTAGGAGAGCAATAAGAAGTCTTGAGGACCTAAGAGGGACAGACCAGGGCAATGGAATAGGACAATGAGGAAGAGGATGATGGAGCAATGATGATGGGACAAATGCCAGATAGATCACAGGGGCCAGAGTTAGGATAGTAAGGACAGAAAAGAAAGAAAATAAGACAAAATAAAACAGAAGGCAGAAACAACTACCACCAACTATCAATACTATAGTGTAAAACTTCATCCCAGTTACAGACATAAACCATTTGCATTTGTCTAAATCCTACAACTATATCAAATACACAGATTTGCTTCATTTTTGTGCTTTCTCTTTAATTCTAGGCTTTTAGAGCCAATCATATTATTATCCACAGGCACTGTTAGGAGCTTTTTATACCAAAAAGAAACATTGCTAAGAAATTCTATTAACTTTAGTCATTTCAATCTCTCCTAATCTCTTTTCAGCACTTCTGACATCCTCTCAATCTCAAACTCTCACACAAACATATTCTTCCCTCCTAAAATACTAAAATGCCACTATTGCAAATTAGTGTGATTCTCCTACTCCTCTCCCCCTTCACCACCATAGGCAATAAATGCAAAAAATTTGCTAATCCATTAATTAAAGATCTCTACTTCCCGTTATAGAAGACTAAATATAGATAGCCAAATTGGGCTGGGAGGAAACCATGTGTCACAACAAATGAGATGAATTCCACAGAAGGGGGCTGGGTTACTGGCCTCTTTCTTATAAAGCCTCTGACACTAACATACCCTCCTATGCCCTAAATACAGAGAAACTCTCCCATGGGTGGGGCAACCATTCATCACTGTTATCATCTAAAGAGGACTACTGAACCATCAGGTCACAAAAGCCACAGGACCTATCAGCAAGCAACTACTTCAGAGAACATATCTTCTTTGCTTTCCTGAAACCTCCAATTTAATCACACAAAAGAAAGGGTGGCAAGCCAGCATTAACTGCACCCTTAGAGAAGAACCACTTCCCGCCTGCAGGGGTGGCAGTGACTTTCCTGGGCTACCAAATGGATATAAAGACAAAAGTAAACACTGTAATTTGCTGTTTTGTCTCTGGCACAGGGGGAGTGGTATAAACAACACTGTCTGTAAACAGAAATAATGCCAGATGTAACAAAAAGAACAGGATTACCCCCATCTCTCCACCCCCATCCCCACCCCCTCTCTCCATAACATTCCTCCTGAGATTACTCATCTTGAGGAAACACGCAGAAGCTTCCTTATAGTCCATATGCTGCTACCAAATGGAACAGAATAAGAATCCAAGTTTGTACTGACTCCTCCTATCTTACACAAAGGAAGTATCACTAGAACTCAGGAAACAGTCAATTGTTTCTACCAGCTAACCAAAAAGAAGAAGAAAGGAAAGAAAGAAAGAGAGAAAGAGAGAGAGAGAGAAAGAGAAAGAAAGAAAGAGAGAGAGAGAAAGAGAAAGAAAGAGAGAGAGAGAGAAAGAGAGAGAAAGAAAGAAAGAACGAACCGAGTAGAAAGTATGGAACAGATGTGAGATATACCCAGGTATGGATTAGGAAAAGGCTAAAATCAAAAGACAATTAAAAATGACTAAAAGAATAAATGAAAATAGAAATAACCTAAATAAACAACAAGGTTTAAAAAAAAAAAAAAGTTGGGGCCGGAGTGGTGGCTTTGGTGGTTTTGGTGCTTGCCTGGCAAGCACAAGGACCGGGGTTCAAACCCCAGCACCACTTACACAACTAAGTGTTGGAGCAACTAAAGCCATGTGAAAAACTAAATAAAGTTGTTCCTCTCTTTCTCTGTCTCTCTCACTGTCCCTCTCTCCTAAAAAAAAAAAAAAAAAAAAAAAAAGTCTGCCTTGAGCCCAGGTCCCAGTACTCAAAAATACCATAAGAAGAAAGGATGAATTTAAGAGGGAAGGTTACCTGACCAGAGTTCCCGCCAGGTGTAATGAAGGCGAACTCGACACTTCTTCTGGTAGCAAAGCAGTTTATGTACTACTTGAATGCAGCGACTGGAACATAGAAAGAGAAAAACTGGGGTAAGCCTGAGGATACAATGTAACTCACCACAGATACCAGGTAGCTTTGCTAGGGCCACTAAAGACATTGGATATGAACATGTATATACATGCAAAAGAAAAGAACAAAGTCAGCTCTTCAGATAAATAAATCTCAATATCACTCTCTCCTTTCACTCACACACACCCCAGACACACACGATTTCCCTTGTCGAAAGGAAAAACGGGCTATATCCATGTAGAGGTCAGACACCACCAATATCTTTCCGTTGAGCATCATTCTAGGGAGGAAAGGGAAGAAGAATGTACCATCAACACTCTATTGAAAACGGCAGACACAGGATGCAAAAATAAAAAATTAAAGACCTTAAGTCTCAGGGCTAGAGTGGTGGCTCAGCAGTTACACGCTTGCCTGGCATGCACGAGGATGCAGGTTCAAACCCCAGCAACATGTACACAACGAAGTCTCAGAGCAATGAAAGCCATGTGAAAAACTCAATAAAAATTGATTCTCTGTTTCTCTCTCTCTCTGTCCTTCTCTCTTTAAAAAAAAATTAATTCTCTCTCTTCCTCACTCATACACACATACACACACACATATATATATACACATATATATGATTAACTTAAATTTTACTTACATTAAAAATTAAATTAAAAGTTCATTTCCTCAATTGTACTAACCACAAAACAAGTTCTTAACAGCCACTTGTGGCTTAACACTGTACAGCACAGATATACAGAACTTATCTATTTTTCTTTGAGATGGAATCTCACTATGTTGCCCATGCTGGCCTTCAACTCCTGCATTCAGGTGACCCTCCTACTTCAGCCTGCCAAGTAGCTGGGACTACAGGAATGCACCAGAATGCCCTGCTAAAAACTTGCTATCATCACAAAAGTTCTATTGAATATTCAGAGTATTCACAACCCAATAATATATGCTGTGGAGCGTATTTCCAAATGAGCAATTAGTAAATTAAGGATAAGATGAATGAAATTTTTAAGAATTATCTACCTTATTTAGTAAAATACTGCCACATTTTTCTTTTAATATTAATTTTTTCCAAATTATAAAAACTATACTTCTTACTGGCAAAGCACTGATTTTTTTCCTTTACGTGGTAAATGTGAAAAAAACATTTATTTCAAAAGAAGCTATCATAGCATTTTAAAATATTGTTTGGATTAGAGATTTGGCATGAGCACACAAATTGGCAGTCAAGTGTCTGTTTTCTACGATTATGAAAGTGTACAGTGGCATCTGTTTCCTGTTCCTGTAACACAAGAGAACCACACTCAGAATTTGAAAGGAATATAGACATTCTCAGCCTCAGGACAGAGGCCTTGTCAACTGGTTGTCAAGAAAGAGGTTAAGAATTAGTGGCTATATTAACTTGATTGGACAAAAAATCAATTTATGAGCATCACAACCACAGATGCTAGTTTTAATACTAAGTCTTTAAAAGGTAGCCATGTAAGTCCATGTGAGCTTGGTGACTGGAGGAGGAAAAAAGAATGCGAGCCGAGTAAAGGTCTAAAAATGATCACATTATGCAAAAATATATATTTTAACAAAACCAAATACTTTATACTAACATTTCAGAAGGTAGCTCAACATATGGGTTACAACACAAGGAAAATAAGTTAATGGACTTTGGAAACACCTCTGGGTATCTGCTTTTAACCACATCCTCAAACAATCAGGAGAGGGGAATTTTAAAAATTTTTTGGTTCACTTTATGCCTTAAGAATAAAAAATTCAAGCAGATGAAAAAAAAAAAAAAAGAATTATCTACCTTGGACTGGAATGGTGGCTCAGTGGTTTCACACTTGCCAGGCACATGCAAGGACCTGGGTTCAAATCCCAGCATATACACAATACATGTTGGAGCAACAAAAACCAGATGAGGGGCTGGAGCGGTGGCTCAGCAGTTTTGGCGCTTGCCTGACAAGCACGAGGATCCGGTTCAAACCCCAGCACCGCGTACACAACTAAGTGTTGGAGCAACGAGGGCCATGTGAAAAACTAAATAAAGTTGTTTCTCCCTTTCTCTCTCTCACTGTTCTTCTCTCTTTTAAAAAAAACAAAAACAAAAACAAAAACCAGATGAAAAACTAAATAAAGTTGATTCTCTCTCTTCCCCCCTTTTTCTTTAAAACAAAAAAAGAATTATAAACCTCGCAAAAATATTTTTTCATCTTTTAGATTTTGAAAATTTAATATTATATTCAACAATCATAGTATACTTTATACCCTATAAATATCTATAATTATAATGTATTAATATAAAATACTTTAAAATAGAAGTAACTAATTTTTAAAAAGAAAGCTTAAAAATTCATGAGCAAAATTAGATTGGGAAATATTAATAATCTTTACTTCCTAAATTACAAATCTTTTCTTTGATTAAAAAAAAACTTAAATAATTAAAAGTAAAAGGCAAAGACTTGGGTAAGGTAGTGCATGCCTGTAATTCCAGCGATGCAAGAAGTTGAGGCAGGAGGCCAGCCTGGGGAACTTAGTGAGACCCTGTATCAAAATAAGAAAAAAAGTAGGGGGGGAGGGAGCTGGGGATGTAGCTCAATGGTAAAGCATCCTGGATTCACTCCACCCAGGACAATCAATAAATAAATAAATAGCAAACAATAAGCCAGATGTGATGATGAATGTCTAGAATCCTAGCTACCAGGAAGCTGAGACAGGAGGATCCCAAGTTAGAGGCCAGCACTTGCAATTTAGCAAGACTCTGTCCCAAATTAAAATAAAAAAGGTTGGAAATTTAACTCAGTGGTACAGCCCTTGCCTAACATGCATATAAGGTCCTGGGTTTAATCCCCAGAACAGGAAAAAAAACAAAAAAGGCAAACAACATGGGACATTACATTTACATTAAATGATATGATAAGGCTACTATACTCATACAGAAGTTTATACAAGGGGCTGGAGTGGTGGCTCAGTGGTTACGGTGCTTGCCTGGGGTGCACAAGGATATGGGTTCAAACCCCAGCATCATGTATACAACTAAGTGTCAGAGCAACAAAAGCCACGTGAAAAGCTAAATAAAACTGATTCTCTATCTCTTTTTTTTTTTTTTTAAGAGAAAGGGACAGTGAGAGAGAGAAAGAAAGAATCAATTGTATTTTAATTTTTCATGTGGCGTTTGTTGCTCAGGCACTTTGTTATATACATGGTGCGTGCTGGGATTTGAAACCACATACTTGAACACGCCAGGCAAGAGCCGCAAACACTGAGCCACCACTCCAGTCCCTCTCTCTCTCTCTTTAAAAAAAAAAAAAGGAAATTTATACAAATTAATGATAAAAACAGTACAACTTGGGCTGAGGGGGAGGGTGTAGCTCAGTGGTACAGCACTTGCTTGACATGCATGAGACCCTGGGTTTAACTGCCATCATCACACACACACTCACACATGCATGCAAAGTAACACCCCAAATAAAAAAAGATAGGCAAAGGAAATGGAAAACAAATTCCTCCATCTCTCAAATAAGGGAAACATGGAAATGAACATTTTTTTCCTATAATGTTCAATTTCACTTAAAAAAATACTAAAATATGATTCCATTTTTGCATAAAAAAGCAATACAGATTTAATTCTGACAAAGGAACGGCATTTATAAGGAAAAGTTGAAAACAACTGTGCAAAAGAATTCTGAAGCCAGGAAATCAATCATTACACAGATATCACAGAGTAAACAGCATCCCCCAGACAATTCATATGTCGAATTATAAATACACTTTAATTCCTCTATCTAGTATCTTTGGCAATGACCCCACAGAGGGAGAATACTAACGTTCTTTCTGCTCTTATCTTTTTTCCGTTGCAAAGAGGCCCAGGAAATTAATCTGGGTACTCAAAGCTGTTTCACTGTTACCTAAAAAATAAAGTTAAAAGTCCCATTTACTTTTTTCCTTTTCTTTTTGGCTTTACTAGGTACTGAACCTAGGGTCACTCTTCCACCGAGCTATACCTCCAGCCTCTAATATGCATGAGGCCCTTGGGGAGAATCCCATATACTGGGCTGGGGTGGTGGCTTGGCGGTTAGGCTTGGCTGGCATGCCCAAGTATGCGAATTCAAACCCCAACACCATGTACACAGTGAATTGTCTGAGGAATGAAAGTCGCACGAAAAACTAAATAAAAACTGCTTTAAAAAAAAAAAAAGAATCCCAGGTACTTAAAAAAAAAAAAAAAAGCCCTTCTCCACCTTATTTAAGTAACTGTCTAATATGCCCCCAGTACAATTCAGCTGAGTAGCAGCTTCAAGTACAGAGTAATTCTTGAGGTGGGGTTCAGATTCTCTCACATTCCGTGGCTTTAATCTGAGATAGAGTAGCTAATTCCCCACTTACTTCAGCAGATACCATAGTAATCTGTGGGTGTCAATATGACAATTCATAAACCACGGAAAATTAGGGGTAGTTCATTTCTTGGGCTTCTTAGCAAACAGGAGAAAAATGCAGAAAAAATACTAATGACCTCCCTCTGAGAGGTGAGAGCCAAAGACACCAACTAAAGGAATTAAAGTGCTGAACTGTACATACCATGAACACAAATGAACTGACTAAATATGTAAGCTAAATTCCTAAAATTACTCTACTCTAGAAGTTTTCATAATACTCCCAGCAAGAGGCCTGCACTGTTACCTTAACAGCATCTTCTACCTGCCCCATTATTCATGTTTCTCTCAAGTCTTCTCATTCTCTATAGCTCCAAACGGTCTTGCAGGAGCCTCTCCAATAGGATTTTTTTTTTTTTTTTTTAAAGAGAGAGGGACAGTGAGAGAGACAGAGAAAGAGAGAAACAACTTTATTTAGTTTTTCACATGGCCTTAGGTGCTCCAACACTGAGTTGTGTACGTGGTGCTGGGGTTTGAACCCGGGTCCTCGTGCTTGCCAGGCAAGCGCCGAAACCGCTGAGCCACCGCTCCAGCTCCTCCAATAGGATTTAATGAGAAGATCATGTAACAGATCTCTTAAAAGACTTCAGTATCTTCAGCAGTTATATTAAAATATGTTTCAACCATATAGAAATATAAAATAACATATAAACCAACAAATACATCAAAAATTTTTGGCCAGATGTGGTGGCACACACCTGTAATCCTAGCAACTTGGGAGGCTGAGGCAGGAGGATTACAAGTTTGAAGCTAGCCTCACTCAGCAACTTAGCAAGGCCCTAAGCAGCAGAGTGAGACCCTGCCTCAAAATAAAAAATAAGTGTTGCGCAGTGATTAAGCATTCCTGGGTTCAATCCCCAGTAACAAAAAAAGAAAACTTCAAAACTTAGTAAGACCCTCAGCAACTTAGTGAGATTCTGTCTCAAAATAAAAAATTAAAAAAGGACTGAGGGTGTAACTCAGTGGTAAAGCACCCCTGAGTTCAATTCTCAGGACCAAATCTAGTCATTTGTTGATTTTTAGAAATTGGGATGTCATTTGTTTGATGCAATTGTCATAAGCTAAATGATTTGCTTAGTACTCTACAAACTTCTCTATCAATTTTCCCAGGAAACTGACTGTTATTAGGCCTCCAGTGCTACAAGGGTGGCTAGATGCTGCCCACAATGATGACCTATGCACAATACATCCCTGAGTGCCAAGTCTTCCCACATAGTGAGAATCTAGACAACCTGCACCTTGACTCCTGTTGACAATGCCATCTGACCATCACTAAACCACTCCAGGGCAGCAATGAGATGCTACCTATATCCCCAAAGCCTGCTACTACCACTCTCTGGTTCAAAGTCTATCCATAGCCACTCCAGCACTATTCTTTATTTTATTTTATTTTATTTTATTTTATTAGAAGTAAATAGAGATACAATTGAGGGGGAAACATTATCAAACCATCAATAACCAATGAATATATACTTTGTTATCCAGGGGTAATGCCAAAACATGGATGACCACCTTGGGTTTCACCTGTTCCAGCACTATTCTTAAGCATGGTTCCTGTCACCACAGTTACTCAAATAGTGCAATCTTTAGCCTTGTAATCTCAATAACTCATACTATCTGCCAAGCAGAATGAAAATTTTAATAACTTCTATGTCCTTAAAAATACATACTGCCAGTGCCACTTTTTCCTAAAATCTTCTTATGGGGCCTACCCACAGGATGGGGAATACCTGACTTAAGAAAACTCCAAGTTTTCCACATAAGAATAACATTAAGAGGTGGTTAGGGCTAGAGTGGTGGCTCAGTGGTTTCGGCACTTACCTGGCAAGCACAAAGACCTGGGTTCAAACCCCAGCACCACGTACACAACTAAGGCCATGTGAAAAACTAAATAAAGTTGTTTCTCTCTTTCTCTGTCTTTCTCACTGTCTCTCTCTCTTAAAAAAAAAAAAAATTATTATTAAAAAATAAAAAAATAAAAAAAAAAGAAGAGGTTAGCCAGCCACAGAGGTGCATGTCTATAATCCCAGCAACTGGATAGGCTAAGGCAGGAAGATAGGAAATTCAAGGCCAGTCTCAGCAACTTAGCAAGATCCTGAGTCAAAATAAAAAATAAAAAAGTCTGGGAATATCACTCAGTGGTAAAGCACAATTGATTTCAATCCCCAGTACTGCTCTCAGCCCCCAAAAAGCATTTATTCTCCCTGAAGACTTCTCATTCCCAAATCCTGTGGCAGCAATGGAGGTGGCCACAAGAATCGAGGAGTAGTCAGGATTGGAAATTAATTGGTTAGGTTTTCCTACCTCTTACTGCTCGAGGCAACACTTTTTCTTTTGTATATGCACCATCTCTCATCATTACTTTACCTACACAGATATAAAATTGCTTCACTTCTGACCCAGATTCTGGCTCTAAGTATTAAGTCTTCCCATACTCCATATTTCTTCACATTTCACCAGGAGGATTATAAACTTATCTGAAATTGCAGAAATTGGTTTTGTTTTAAATTTCTCATTGCACTGTATGCTGCTGAGAAGCTGTACATAATGAGAAGTGAAAGCAGCATCTTGGCTTAATGCCTAGCTGAGAACTGATAAGTTTACCTAAAAAGGACTTGATGCTCCAAATACCAAAAACTGAAAAGGGGGTGGGAAGTGGGGGAAGAAAAACTTGGAAATATGCCCTTGGGTAGTAATGAAGAAAGTAAATTCAAACTGAGGGTGGGACCTTCTGCCTAGCTTCTGTCAATTTGATACTTCATTCTCTTTTCCATCTCCCCTAACCTCAGGATATTCAATTAAGAAGCAGGTGGAAAAAACACCTAAGAAAGCAAGGTAATGCAAAAACCCTTTTGAGGGTGAAGTTAGGCGATAGGGGGCAGGGGTTGGGGAACAGAACATTTAATATACGCCAGGTTCACTGGCTAGGAATGTGAGGGTTGGGCTGACAGATACTGATGTAACACTACAGTACTGAACACACCATCCTGTCATGTCATTCTTATCTTCAGCTGCTCCCCATCATCCCCTTAGTCTCACACAATGTTTTTCTACTCTTACCCTTCCTCCATGCACAATACACTTTAACCAGCCAGAATCACTTTCTGTTCTCCAAACATACCAAACTTTTAGGCTTCTAAGCCCCTGAACATGCTCGTGCTGGTCCCCTACCTGGTATGTCCTTCCCTCACTTCACACAGAAAACTCCCAGTGTGCCCCCATAATTCAAGAAAAATGCAATCTTCTATTTTCTCTGATGTCCTGTCAGCATAGTCACTCTATACAAATCTTTCCTTTGTTATTTATCATAAAAGTGGTTAAGAGTACAGCTTCCAAGGTTAGAGAGAAATAAGTGTGAATCCTGGTTATAGAACTTACTAGTAGTGCAACTATGGCACTGGCCTGAATGGCCCCCAACAATCCTGACCTTCAGATATTTGCATCCACTGTCTTAGTCTGTTTTGTGTTGCTATACAGAACACCAAAGACTGGATCATTTATAAAGAAAGAACTGTCTCACAATTCTGGAGGTTGGTAAGTCCCATATCAAGATGTCAGCACATGGAAAGGACCTTCTATGCACGATTCCATAGTGAAAGGTAGAAAGGCAAGAGCATACACACACAGAGAGATGCCTGTACATCAGAAACATGAAAAAAAAAGAGAGAGGGAGAAGAGGAAAAAAAAGAGAGAGAGGGGAGAGAGGAAGGAAGGGAAAAAGTTGTTGACCTCACAGTCTCCAACCCTTTTATAATCACTATTAATCAATTCATACTGGAGGAGCTCAATGACCTAAACACTTCCCATTAGGACCCATCTCCCTATACTGTTGCACTGGGGATTAAGTTTCCAACTTGATTTTTTGGAGACACTTTCAAACCATAGCACCTTTTGATTCAGTTTGTTTTTTATTTTTTAGAGAGAGAGGGACAGTGAGAGAGAGAGAAAGAGAGAATCAATTTTATTTGGTTTTTCATTTGGCTTTTGTTGCTCCAACCCTTCATTGTATACGTGGTGCTAGGTTTTGAAACCATGTCCCTGCACATGCTAGGCAAGTGCTGAAACCGCTGAGCCACCGCTCCAGCCCCCAAACCACAGCACCTTTGTTATCCCTTCCCACACTGTAACCCAAATGGCATGTCACTTGGGATTAAGTTATAAAAGAAACTATGACTTTCCACCTTGGGCTCTCATACTCCTTTTCTTTCTCGCTTGGATTATTTACTTTGGAGGAAGCTAGCTGCCATGTTGAGAAACCTGATGGAGAGGTTCCAAGTGGTGAAGAACGAGGCCCACCAACAACCATTAAGTGAGCTTGAAAGTTGTTCTCCAGCCCCAGGAGAACCTCAGATGCCTGCAGCCCCAGCTAACACTTTGACTGTAGTTCTATAAGAGACTCTGTGCCAAAACTATCCAGCTGAGCTTCTCCTGGATTCTAAACCACAGAAACCTTGAGACAGTGAACATTTGTTTTAAACCACTAGGGGTTTTTTTTGTTTGTTTTGTTTTGTTTTTTTAAAGAGAGAGGGACAGTGAGAGAGACAGAATGAGAGAATCAATTTTATTTGGTTTTTTAGGTGGCCTTAATTCCTCTGAGACTTCATTGTGTATGTGGTGCTGGGGTTCGAACTCGCACATGCTGGGCAAGTGCCATAACCACTGAGCCACTGCTCCAGCCCTAAACCACTAGGTTTTAAGATAGTTTTAAGACAGCAATAGCTAACTAATACTTTTGGAAAGGGATGGTACCAGTCCAGGATTTTACAGTAAGAAAATCTAGGTTCAAGTCCAGACAACAGAGCTTACTGACAGAACAGCACAGGGAAAAACGATGAATATCCTGAGCCTCAGTTTCCTACTTGTAAAATGAGAAAACTAGAACTACAGTGATCTACCTACAAAGTAAACAGCATATCCTAAAACTAGAACATAAGCTAATCTCCAGGCATGGTGGTGCATGCCTGTAATCCTAGCAATTTGGGAGGCTGAGGCAGGACGATCACAAGTTTGAGGTCAGCCTCAGCAACTCAGTGAGACCCTATCTCAAAATAAAAAATAGAGGGGGTGGAGCGGTGGCTCAGTGGTTATGATGCTTGCTTGGCACACGCAAGTATGGGAGTTCAAACCCCAGCACCATGTACACAACAAAGTGTCTGAGGAATGAAAGTCACATGAAAAACTAAATAAAAATTGCAAAAATAAATAAATAAATAAATAATAAAAATGTGAAATGGCTGGGGATACAGCTCATTGGTACAATATTCCTGGGTTAAATCCTAGTACAAAAAAAAAAAAAAATACACAGAACTTGCTGTGCACCAAATTGCTCTCTTATTTCCCCAAAATGGAGATTCCAACCCTATTGTCTGACTCAACTAAGATGCTTTTGAAGGAAAGAATAAAAAATAAACATATTTGGAGACACAAAGTGGGAAAGCTATTCTGAGGTATTATTTAAAGAGGAATGTAGAAGTAACAAAGGAAAAAGAATACTTAAAGACTTAAGTTTTATTAAAACATGATGATTTTCAACTGCTTCCAGCTGACCTCATTATAAAGAAATGTGATAAATAATCAGATATCCTCAGGAGTCAGGACTCTCCCAGAAAGGCTGCTGGAGATATAATATGCCTACCTAGCAGGGCTCTAGCTGGACTGTCAGGACAATATAAGCTAAGAATGAACCAGAAGCTTTCCCTTGACCTGTTCCTACCTTAGTTTTATTTACTACTGACTACTTTGATGTTAAAACCCTGAGCCAACTAAATCATGTGCTGGTATTACATATCTTTAGATCATAACAGCCCCCTATGTTCACTGCTTCAAGGCATCTGCCCAGCTCCTTATGCAATGTGCCTAAAAGTGATCATGAAGGTATGTGCAAAATCCTGTAGTCTGTTATTTTCCCCTTCTAAAAAGATATACAAAAAATTCCCCAACGCATCACATATAAATTTATTTTTCTTAAAGTAAAATATACACAGACCATAAATTTCCCATCACTTGATTCTTTAAAACAGATTTGCATTTATTAAATGAATCATGGTACTTACACATAGAGATCCATAGGAAACTCCTTCATCATGTGTGTTACAATAAACTCTACCATCAGGTCTAACAGGAGAAAGGAGAAAATCAGATCAATTACAATGAAATTCATTGTTTGTCTCTGAGTTAGAGGGAAAAAATGTTTCTGAGCACTGTGCATCTTGCATTCATGCTGAATGGCATCCTCTACACACATGTGCATTCACATGCACTTAAATTTATTTTGTATAAGACACTTCTTGCAACACTTCAATATCTGTCACTTTTAAATTAACAACAACAAAAATAGTTCACTTTCTTACTCCCTGAATAAAATCAAATACAAAGGAAATTTCATTGTACAGATGAAATTTGTATCATTACTCTAGAACTAGGAAACCAATGGCACTAAGGCAAAATGCCAGAGGGAAATCATATTCTGAGACTACAGTGACAAGGCAAGCAGAGAAGAAACTATGGAGCATATCCCATAATCCGCCTCAGTTCTAAAATTATGTCTATTCCATCTCACTGTAATGTTGTTTGGTGGATATTGACTGAAACAGTCTGTGGAGCTTTGGGTCAATAGAGGCTTATTATATAGCCTTAACAACGGTTTCTAAAAACAAGTAGATTTACAAACTGAGGCTGAATATCCAAGTGAAAATAGGATTAAGAGTTCTACTGCCATACACAGTGGCACTCTCCTGTAATCCCAGCTACTCAGGAGGCTGAGGCAAGAGGATAAAAAGACTGGGCAGGGACTGGAGCAGTGGCTCGGTGGTTTTAGTGCTTGCCTGGCAAGCACGAGGACATGGGTTCAAACCCCAGCACCATGTACACAATTAAGTGTTGGAGCAACAAAGGCCATGTGAAAAACTAAATAAAGTTGTTTCTCTCTTTCATTGTCTCTCTCACTGGCCCTCTATTTTAAAAAAATTTAAAAAAATAAGACTGGGCAACTTAGGGAACCCTTGTCTCAAAATAAAAATGAAAAGGGCTGAGGATGTTGCTCAGTGGTAGAATACCCCTGGGTACAATCCCCAGTATCACAAAAAAAAAAAAAAAAAAAAAGTTTTACTTATTCCCCTGAGGAAAATACAAAATCCTGGGAAGATAAAATTAGTTGTCAGCTCTGCCAGTGCCTACTCAGCCTCATTTACTCAGGGACAATTTTGTATATGACTGAATCTTGAACTGCAAGACTCCTGACCACCTGACACATCAATGTAGACCAAGAGGAGGGGAAAATCTTGAAATTTTGACCAAGAGTAAGGTATTTTACAAACTTGAACCATGCATAAAGTTTAGATACAGCCATCTGTCTCCCTGAAAGAGGTTTTCTTTGAACAACAGCATCCTTTATTGAGCATTCTATTCACTGGGGTTGCTTTATCAAGGACAATAAACATAGCTTCTTAGGCTATATCAACCAGGACCTTATTCATGAAAATCTATCACTTCCTTGGAAAAATCCCAATTTTGATGACATGCACTCACCCAGTACTGCGCATACTAAAGGACGACAGGGAAGGTTCTTATCTGCTGCTTTCTTCCTGTGTCTCATAGGCTTCACACACGCACCAAAAAAAAAAAAAAGAAGAAGAAGAAAGGAAATTAGCAGACACCTGCACTGATATCCAATGTTTTATCACCATGTTTCTGATGTAAATAAAATCATTGCTCTAAAGATGCACCTTTACTTTCTCTTTTTCTAATGGTGGGGGCAGAGAAGACTTGTAAATGCATCTCAGTTATCAATGCAGGACAGTGACAAAAACACAATTCAGGGCAAGGCAACAGTCCCAAAGGGAACTGATGCATACTAAATAGGAAAGCTATTGTTTTGCACTTTTATCGATAGTGGATAAATGGTATTATTAACAAAAGCAATATACTACTATTTTTCTTTGATAAAAAAAATAATTGAGAAAAAAAGAGAAGGTGGTGGTGGTGGGCACAAAGGCGACAACAGTGCTAAGTGCGAAAACACAAGTTCCAAATCTAAACCTCAATGTAAAATTTTTAACATACCGCCAAGCTTCAGGTTATTCCCTGGTCTCCCATATTCTATCTGTCCTACCTCTCAGATGAATAAATCACCACATCACCCAGCCTTGGCCAATCTGAAGATCACACCACATTTTGGAAACACAAGGCTGAGACCCTTCTCTTGAAATTGGAATGTGAGAGATGCATTCCAATACCACTGCAGTATCTATATGGTTGTGGCTCTTTCTATTCTCTCTTGAGTAAGAAACAGCTCTAGGATTCATAAACATCCCAATGATAGGCACGCGTCTACTGAATAACAGTCACGCAAGAGCCCTTTGGCACAACTTCCCATTCATATTTGTTCTAGTAGGATTAATTTCATCTCAACAAAATAAAAATGTTCTCTAAGAGAAATTAAGAAGCAAAGTCACACCTACCATTCTATGTAAATTCACTCGAAAATTCATGTTGTCGTCATGCAAAAATGCATTGGCATACTGATCCTAATTAAAATAGAGAAAAAGTAAGGAATAAGAGCTATATTTAAGAAACTCAGCGTAATCTATCACACTGCCTACACATCCCTGGAGTCTAAGAACTACTTTGACCAGGTGTGCTGGCACACACCTATAATCCCAATTTCTCTGGAGGCTGAGGTAGGAGGAGGAAAGCCAGTTCAAGGCCAGTCTGGGCAATTTAGCAAGACCCTGTCTCAAAATTTAAAAAATAATAATAAAAATAAATGGGCTAAGGGAAAATAAAATAAAGAAAGAAAGGAAGGGAGGGAGGGATGGAGGGTAGGTGGGTCTAGGGATGTTGCTCAGTGGTAGAAAGTCCCTGGTTTCAATTCCTAATACAAAAAAATAAAAAAAAAAAACTATTTTCACATATCAGTTATCAGAAAGCTAATGGGATGAAGCTAGAGCCATTTAAGTCATAAGATTTTAATTGGGTATAATTTCCCAGTATATTTTTGGTCAAAAAATTCTAAGAAAATTAAAACAATAAAAATTAAGACCCAAAGACTTGAGGCAAATACTCAGAAGAAACTTTTCCTATTCCGTCTTCCTTCTCATATGCCCAAGGAGTCAGCTGTTTGTGACAGCTTGAAGGTTTTCTTAGCGGCTACATACAAAGGCTCTTCATGAGATTCTAGGAATAAGCAGAAAGGTCGGTGCTCTGCTGGGAACGAGCTCAGCATTGTAGGAGAAGAGTGATACACAGGCAGCATGGATGCAAGGAAGACATTTCTATCCCTGGTTTTGCTGAAGACTGATGGAAAATCAAAAACTTCGTACCATGGATTGGTAATAAACATCCCTGGCCCTTCCCCAACACCTTTTCTGAAGATCTGATATGCTTACAGACTCCAGTCACTAAGAACTGTTGCAACTTCTGAAAAACAGCTCCTTTAAAGATTTTCTTAGATTTCCGAAAAGCAATTACATGAGGCCCACTGCTAATAAGCAGCTCTTTTATAACCAGCCTTCCCTAGCCTGGTGAAAAGGAAGGCATCTTCCCACAGAGAACATCAATAGGGAAAGTGTGAGAGATTGCTACTCCATGTGGACCACCATGACTATTTTTCTTAAGAGAAAAGAGTAAGCAACAGAGAAACGGGAGGTAGAAGATACAAATTTAGCTCTAAACCAACTCAGGTTCTGCCATAGTTGTATGTCACTAAAATCCAGGGTGATTTTGAGCCTAATTAATCCAGCCAAAAGTGCTTTCCCACAAAGCAGAAACACCTCTTCCTTTTTTTCCCCCTCAGCTCTTGTTCTCCCCAAACCGCAATCACTTCTTACTCTGGATTTTCTTCCTACTCCTTTGCACCCAGGAAATCTGAACGCCTTTTTGCTAAATGCAAAAGATCCAACAAGAGCAGCTTCAAAGGAGCAGCATTATTCCTTCTAAAGAGTTAAAAATTCTTTAAAATCCAGAATCTTACAGTTCACAACTATTAGTATTTACCACATCACAAATTAACTACTCATCCAGAAAATGTTGGTTGAGCCTCTATCACGTGCCAGACACTGAGAGCAAGTGGTAAAGAAGACAAAATCCCTGTTGTCAAAGCTTGCCTTTTAGTGAGAAGAAACAGACAACACAGAAGGGGTAACTTTTCTCTCCCAAGCTTTAGGACCGTGAAAGTCATGAAAGGGGAAGCAGGGGGAAAGGACAAGAAAAGTTAGTACTTTGTAAGAGACAAACTAATACCAGAAGACTGGTGAGACCTACCTCTGCAATACACGTAAGGATGATCAGACAGAGCTTGCCACTGTGAAGCCTGTGTTCATCTGTAAGCAAAAATACACCCTTCTCTGTACATCACACGGATCACATTTTAACAGAGACTAAGGCGAATATCATTAAAAGGAACATTCACACTTTCTTTCCCCACAAGATTCATGAATGAAAATCAAGGTACTGGGGCTGGAGTGAGATACAGCGCCTGCCTGGCATGTGCAAGTACACAAGTTCAAACCCAGCACCACACCACGTATACAATGAAGTGTCAGAGCAACAAAAGCCACATGAAAAACTAAAAATTAAAATTGATTCTCTCTCTCTCTCTCTCTCACTGTCCCCACCCTCTGTTAAAAAAAAGAAAAAAGAAGAAAATCAAAGTACTAATAAAGTAAATCTAACTTCCATCCTAGGCAAAAGAATTATCCCAGAAGAGTTTTTTTCTTAAATATCCTAGTAGTCTTTTAACCACTTTCCTGAAATTCATTGAACCATTATGTTATAATAGTCCCCATCATCCTTCTTCTGACAGAACTCACTCTCTCCTGTGAAAGTGTCCCCTCTTCCCTTTTCTTATCCCTTCTAATAAATTCATGCCTGCTACTCTGAAAGACATATATGAAATCTTCCTGGTGTGACAGCAAGAACTGGTGAGTGGGGACCACAGTGGCTACCTCAGCTCTGTGATAGAACCCTTGCCTTGAAACATTGTCATGGACATAGTATGTCCTTTGTGTCCAAATCAGCCCTTGGCTTCTGAGCAGTCAGGTCTACTCACTTTCCTACTCCCTCGTCCATCAGCTATAAGCACAACCATTTATACATAACTATCACAAAATCTCCAAAGGTTTCATGACTATTCACTGTAAACAGACAATGAAATTAGAAAAAATTAACTGGAAACTAGGGTCCACGGCTTATGTCTCCTTGCACTGTGCACTTTATGACCTGGAAAGATATGAACTAATTTTTTCTTTTTTCTTTTCTTTTGCTAAAGAGAGAAAGGGACAGTGAGAGAGAGAAAGAGAGAATCAATTTTATTTAGTTTTTCACGTGGTTTTCATTGTTTTGACACTTAGTTGTGTATACAGTGCTGGGGTTTGAACTCACATCCTCATACATGCCAGGCAAGCGCCATAACCGCTGAGCCACCACTCCAGCCCCAGATGTGAACTCTTAAACATTTTCATCCTAACAAAGTTATTCATTCAACAACTATTTACTTAGTGCCTACTACATAGTGCTATGCACCTGAGACACAGTACTGAACTAACAAAAGCCCCTGTCTCCCAGAACTCATCCTAGTTATTAAAAAAAAGCAAGGGGTTGGAGCGGTGGCTCAGCAGTTACAAAGCTTGCCTGGCACGTGAAAGTACACAGTTTCAAACCCCAGCACCACATACACAGCAAAGTATCAGAGCAACAAAAGCCACAGGAAAACTAAGAACTAAATAATGTTGATTCTGTCTTTCTCTCTCTCATATCCCTCTTTCTTAAAAAAAGAAAAGAAAAAGAAAAAAGAAAGCAAGCAAGCAAAAGGCTAGAGGGGTAGCTCAATGGTAGAGTGTTTGTCTACCATGTGCAAGGCCCTAGATTTGATCCCCAGTACTGCAGAAAGAAAAAAAAAAGAAAGAAAGAAAGAAAGAAAGAGAGAGGAAGAGGAAGGGGAAGAGGAGGAGACAGCAACCTCCATAGCAAAGCTCTTGGCCCACATACAAATGATCAAATGATCAAAAAAGACAGAGGAAGAGTGCTTTCCTAGTGTGCACAATTCAATCCCCAGCACCAAAAAAAAAAGAAAAAAGAAATTACTCCATCACTGCCAATTACCAAAATCATGAAAATATATTTTCTTTTCTTTCCAGGAACTTTGTAAGGGAGTGAAATGGAGACAAAAGAGGGCTATCCGTGCCTATGCATTCAAAACAAACAAATAGCTATGGTCTTCAATTTAGCTTTTTTTTTTAAATAAAGAGAGCTACAGTGTGAGAGAAAGAGAGGGAGAATCAATTTTTATTTAGTTTTTCACGTGGCTTTTGTCGCTCTGACACTTAGTTGTGTACATGGTGCTGGGGTTTGAACCTGCATCCTCATGCATGCCAGGCAAGCGCCGTAACCACCAAGCCCTTCAATTTAGCCTTTTTTTTTTTTTTTTAAAGAGAGAGGCACAGTGAGAGAGACAGAGAAAGAGAAAAACAACTTTATTTAGTTTTTCACATGGCCTTAGTTGCTCTAACACTTAGTTGTGTGCTTGGTGCTGGGGTTTGAACCCAGGTCCTGGTGCTTGCCAGGCAAGTGCCAAAACCACTGAGCCACCGCTCCAGCCCTCAATTTACCTTTTAACAAGACCCAGACTGAAGTCCATCCTAGAGAGAAGACCTCTTGACAGACTGCAGTGCCAAAGAAATTAGCTAATATTACTCATCTTGACATTAATCTGCTCTTTACTTAAAGATAGAGCCTATCAATTAAAACCTAATAATCAGAAGGCATATGGGGGTGGCAGTCCAGAAATGTATTAACCTCTCCTCACAGTTAGGCAATGCAAAAAGAGTGATCATAATCCCTATTCAACATTGCCTGTAGCTGACATTAGAACACCCAGGCAGCCAGGAGAGCAATACCTTTGCCTATGCAAAACTAGTTTCAGAAGACTCTTCCACCTACTCTTGACCACAGAGCTTCTCTGGCACCATCTTCCCCTCAGAAAAACATGCAGCCATCTCTCCACTTGAAAAAAAAAAAGTTTCTGAGTACAAAAATAAGGCATATGGGGCTGAAGCAGTGGCTCAGCGGTTATGGCGCTTGCCCGGCATGTGCAAGTACATAGGTTCAAACCCCAACACCACATACACAACCAAATGTCAGAGCAACAAAAGCCATGTGAAAAAGTAAATAAAAAATTGTTTCTCTGTCTCCCTCTCACTGTCCTTCTCTCTTAAAAAAAAAAAAAAAGGGTAACACCACTGAAGTCAGAAAAGCCTAAGGGAAAAAAGGGTTTAAAAGCAGAACCAGGGCTGGCGCGGTGGCTCAGTGGTTTTGGCACTTGCCTGGGCAAGCACCAGGACCTGGGTTCAAACCCCAGCACCACGTACACAACTAAGTGTTGGAGCAACTAAGGCCATGTGAAAAACTAAATAAAGTTGTTTCTCTCTTTCTCTGTCTCTCTCACTGTCCCTCTCTCTTAAAAAAAAAAAAAAGCAGAACCAAATCAAGGTAATGATAAACATGAAAGTTTAGAGAATAGAGAAGAAAAGTGTATTCGGGAAGGTGACACATAGGTATCAGCAGCAGCCTATTTTTTTCCTCAAAGGCATAGAAGTTTATTTAGGAAAGTAGATATACATTCAAGGGAGAATGGGGACAGCAATTTCAAAAGAAGAGATGCCTTAAAAAGCAAGGACTAGGGCTGGAGTGGTTCTGCGCTTGCCTGGCATGCAGGAGGACACGGGTTCAAATCCCAGCACCATGTACACAACAAAGTGTCAGAGCAATGAAGGCCACATGAAGAACTAAATAAAACTGATACTTTCAAGGTAAAATGAGAGCTATCTCGAGAGAGGCAGGCTTCAACAGCATTAATGTTCTATTTTTTTTAATTGAATGGTAAATTCCCGTTTGTTTTAATATTACACTTTGAACTTATGCTATTTATTATATTTACTATATACTTTGTAGCTTTTTTTGTTTGGTTTTAGTACTGGTGATTGAAACTTTACCGCTGAGCTACATATATCCCCAGTTCTTTCTTTTTATTATGCTTTTAGGAGCTGTTATAGAATGGATGAAAGAAAGCTCAATGTGAGACAATGTGAAGGCCAAGGTAGACTGATGGGGTTGTAAGAGCCTGCGCCCAATCAGTGAGTTAACCCCTGCTGGGCGGGCTGTGGGGAGCGTGCCTGAGGGTCTATATTTTTCATCTGGCATGTAGTGTCTTTCTCTCTGCTCCTTGGAGCCATGCCTTCCGCCATAATGTTCAGCCTCAACTGAGCCCCAAGGAATGGAGTCGGACTTCTTTGGACTAAGGCCTCTGAAACTGTGAGCCCCCAAGTAAACTTTTCCACTAAAATTGTTCTTGTCGGGTCTTTTAGTCACAGCAACAAAAAAGATGACTAAAACAGGAGCAACAGAGGTAACTTTTTCTTGGCTCTGCCCACTCCCCAGGATAATATCTTTTTAAATTTATTCATTTACTTACTTATTTGGTACTAGGAATTGAACCCAGGGGTGATTTACCACTGTGCTACATCCCTAGCCCTTCTTATTTTTAATCTCAAAACAGGGTCTCACTAAATTGCTTAGGATTTCACTAATTCACTGAGACTGGTCTCAAACTTGTGATCCTCCTGCCTCAGTCTCCCGAGTTGCTGGGCTTACAAGCATGTGTTTTATTTTGTTCTGTTTTTTAATTTTGAGACAGGGTCTTGCTAAGTTTCCAAGACTCAAATTTGTGATCCTTCTGCCTCAGCTTCCTGTGTTACTAGGATTATAGATGTGCAGTACCGTGCCCAGTTTGTATTATATAACTTATACATATCTATTAAAAGTATCTTCTCGGGCTGGAGAAGTGGCTCAGTGGTATTGCGCTTGCCTGGCATGCATGAGGACTCTGTTTCAAAGCCAGCACCACATATACAACTAAGTGTCAGAGCAACGAAAACCAGGTGAAAACCTAAATAAAACTGATTCTTTCTCTCTGTCACTCCCTCTCTCTAAAAAAATAAATAAATAAATTTTCTTCGATATCAAAGGATAAATACATTATAAAGAAGAAAAGGATAATAAGTGGGGGGATGACCAGAGGCAAGAAAATGTTGCCTCTACTGTTCCTAAAAACAAAATATGATCCTGTTAGCCAGAGCACGACACAGTAGGTCAGGGACTGAGTCAGGAAGAGAGCTGGGCCAATGAAATCACACAGGGGCCATTTTAAAAATTAACTCCTCATCATACCTAACCTCAACCTTTACCATATTTAGTCGGCCAGATAACAAAGACCTAACCCAGTCCGAGTTTGGAGACACTGAGACCACCCATTCTACAATTAATTAGCCCTTAATTTTGGCTTCTATTCTATGGACAGCTTCTATTCTATGTCCTGGAAGTGACCAGGACAAAGGTTATATAATCATTACAGCTAAAAATGAGTTCCAGGATAGCCTCAATGCATTGTTATATCAAGCAAAAATGAAAGCTCATTTTCTAGGTCACATCCATGTAATTTCTCTCTTCTGTGGCTGCTACAATATTTCTTGAGAATGGAAAAAGTAACTCATTTCCCTAAAGAAACAATAGCTTCCGAAAACTCAAAACACAAGAGTCTTGTTATCCTTGCCTGCCAGATCTCATTTGCCAAGTCTCAAGGTTCAGTCACCCTGGCAGCTCCAAATGGACTGTCCTATGTTAGGCATTTGTGACATGTAATATCTGCATCTATCTCATCCTTGTGTGCAACTCTCACTCTTCAAAGAGCATACCCTTTGAAGAAAAAAGAGAAGAAAAAAGTCTAAGTTTGCAAGGTACAAATCTCCAGGAGTTGATGCAACATGTCTGAGTATAACATGGCTTAGACTCACCAACCCAGCTCTGGCAAGTCTTCATTTTCCATTTTTGTCTTTTACCTCTCCTATCTCTGTCTACCAATGTTTTCTCTCACTCCAAAAGCCCCTGAACTTGGTCCTCCCCTTCTACATCACTCTTAACCTTTCAGCTGCATTCAAGGATTCCTGAAACTCTCATACAAAGCCCCTGTTCACCTCATTTGGCAAATAAAAGCCTTCTAAAGTATACTATATGCCTAAGAGAACCTTTTTTTTTTTTTTCAAGAATTAGAGGAGGAAATTCTTTTTTTTTTTTTTTTTAGAAAGAGGGACAGTGAGAGAGACAGAGAAAGAGAGAAACAACTTTATTTAGTTTTTCACATGGCCTTAATTGCTCCAACACTTAGTTGTGTACATGGTGCTGGGGTTTGAACCCAGGTCCTCGTGCTTGCCAGGCAAGTGCCGAAACCGCTGAGCCACCGCTCCAGCCCCTAAGAGAACCTTAAACCACCTCACAAGGCATTAATCTCTCCTTACAGAAAGAAAGGTAGGAAAAATAACTGTATTTTAACAATTTTGCCTCTACTCTGAAAACAGCTTTTTTTGATATCTGGAAATCTGAAGTTAATCCACAGACCATAATTTAAGGACTCAAACTTTAAGCTGGGGATGCAGCTTAGTGACAGAGTGCTTACCTAGCATGAACTAAGTCCCTGAATTCAATACCCAGCACTACAAAAACAAAACAAACAAAAAAAACCCTCCAAACTTCATTCTAAAGAGCCAATCCCTAAAACAAGACTCAAAGACTCTTATAAGGACACCTCTAAAGGAAGAATATATGCCAATATGTTAATTAAGAGTGACTATCTTTGGAGAGCATGATTAAAACCACTTTTACTTTCTCAATGAATCACTACTAGAAAGTTAATATTTAAATAGTAATACTTCAATTACTTTTGTAATTACACAAGCAAATCCTTCTAAATGAAAGGATCATTTGCTGTATCAACCTATCAGTACCAAATAAAATGCTAATAAAAATGTTCATCAAAATGCTAGGTGTGGCAGACATGGTGGCATTCACCTATACACAGGAGGCTGAGGGAGGAGGATTACAAATGTGAGGCTAGCCTCAAAAATTTAGTGAGGGCTTGAGCAACTTAGGGAGACCCTGTAAAAAATAAAAATTAAAAGGGCTGGGGATGCAACTCAGTGGTAAGGGGAACCCTCACTTTGATCCTCGGTATCAAAAAAAAAAAAAAAATAGGGAGGAAAAATGCTAGCTCTGGGAATAGTTTAGGGGCAGAATACCTGCCTAGCAGGTAACAGGGTGGACGGTTAGCTCAATGTTACAATAGAATAAAAGGTATATTTCCTACAAATGTTAAAATTGGGACTGATTCTACTTACATGAAGTACCTGGAGTAGTCAAATTCACAAAGACAGAAAGCAGTAGTGGTTGCCAATGGCGAGGGGAAGAAGTACGGGGTCTTAGTGTTTAATGGAGATAAAACCCAGGGGTGTTTAACCACTGAGCCACATCTCCAGTCAATTTTTGGTTTTTGTTTTTTTTAAGAATCCTTATTTATTTTTCATCTGGCCTTTATTTCTCTAACACTTAGTTGTGTATGTGGTGCTGGGGTTGAACCAGGGTCCACACCAGTGCCAGGCAAGCACTTGAACCTCTGAGCCACCACTCTCTGTTTGTTTTGTTTTGTTTGGGACAGGGTTTGCTAAATTTCTTAGATCTTGCTAAGCTGCTGAGGCTAGCTTTGCTCTTGCGGATCTCCTGCCTCACCGCAGCAGTCACCGGGATTACAGACATGTGCTATGCCACCACACCTGGCTCACAGATTCAGGGTTTTTTTTTTTGTTTGTATTTTTTTTAAGAGAGAGAGACAGGGCTGGAGTGGCTCAGTGGTACAATCCCAGCGCCACGTACACAACTAAGTCTCAGAGCAACAAAAGCCACGTGAAAAACTAAATAAAATTGATTCTTTTTGTCTCTGTCCCTCTCTCTTTAAAAAAAAAAAAAAGAAGAAGAAGAAGAGAGGGACAGTGAGAGAGAGAGAGAGAATTAATTTTTATTTAGTTTTTCACATGGCTTTTGTTACTCTGACAATTATGTACACGTGTGCTGGGGTTCAAACCTGCATCCTCACACGAGGCAGGCACCATAACTGCTGAGCCACCATTCCAGCCTCAGCCCAGACTTGGTTTTAAAAACATGGAAAAAAAAAAAAAGAGTTCTGGAGTTGGCTGCACAGCAACATGAATGCTCTTTTTTTTTTTGACACCAAGGATTGAACCCAGTGGTGCTTAACCACTGAGCCACATCCCTAGCCCTTTGAATTTTTTGAGACAGGGTCTCGCTAATTTTCTTAGGACCTTGCTAAGTTGATGAGGCTGGCTTTGAATTTATAAGCCTCCCACCTCAGCCTCTCAAGCCAAGATTACAGATGTGGGGCACCATGCCCAGAAACATGAATGTTCTTAATGCCCTACTGTACATTTAAAATTGGTTACAACAATGCACCTGGCATGGTGGTACATTCCTGTAGTCCCAGCACTCAGGAGCTGATATGGGAGGATTCCTTAAGATCAGGAGTGCAAAACCAGCCTGAGCAACATGGTGAGACCCCAACCTCAAATCTTAAAAGGTTACAGTGGTAAATTTTATTATATATAAAGTGCATAGGAAAGAATTGTGAACACTCACATAAATCCAGAATAAAGAAAAATACTAAATAGAAAAAAACTGGCATATATATCAGATAGAATTTGTTAAGTCTCCAATCCATCACTCCTAGCTCAACTAGTCTACTACCACACTAGCAATTAAAAGGCCATAGCAAAACCATAAGCAAAGAAAGAATGGAAAATCAAATAGAAAAAAAAAACTCAAAACTTTTCCAACAATCCTCTCCCACTCTGCATTTCTAGGATGAGTGTTGACACTTCTATTTTAAGTGTTAAGGAACACAGTCGCTCTGAATCTCACCTCTTCCTACTGTATTCTGCACAACAATCCTCTAATTCTCACCACAAGCTGATGCTTTCAGTTCTTGTCCTCAAAAGGGAATTCCCTGAAGTGTGTTAATCCCCTCAACTTCCTACACAGAAGAGTCTGCATCTATTACCAAGATTTGCTATGATGCTTGCTAGTTTTCGTATAGACCACATATTTTCCTGTTCTATTTTTTAACACTCCCCTCCAACTTCAGATTTTCCCAACACCACCTAGTTTCCATCTAGCAATGAGAAATCACTGTTTTCCAGTAATCAGGACCATCAACCTGCACAAAGTTCATCTGGTCAAAAAACTCAAAATATTAATACTGCTCAATGATTCTAGCTGCCTGCCACACCTTTTACTTCCTGTGCCCCCAAGGTAGCATACCTTACCTTTGGTGTCCTGCATGACAATTGAGCTATACTTTAGGAAGGTTATCAGTAGATTACTGGTCTGTACATCTGCATCCAGTGGGAGTTCCACAGAACTTATAACTGGAATAGAACACATAAAATACACTTAGTTCATACCATATTCAATCTAACACTTCTACCCACATAGCCAATTTGCCAGCAGGCAAGAAAATGACTAAATATATGCTTTTCCCACAACAGAAGGAGGACCAAGTACTTACCATAAAACTTTTATCTACTCTTTCTAGGCCTCTAGAACCCTTCCTACTCTCTAGACTAAGCCCAGTGACATTCTCTCTTATGTAGGGTCAGTCTCTAGGAATAGTACTTTTCTCCCAACATTGTAAGAAGGGTTGATTCCACTTCCAGCCCCAAGTAACTCACAAGGGTTCAGAGCACTTCCTAAAAACACTGTAATTTCTACCTAAAGGAAAGATAAAATATTAAGTATAAGTGAGCTTTTCTTTGATGAGTTTCTTGCCTAAAATAAATGAAGATTCCTTCCTAATAAGGAAAAATCTTGCTCAATTTTGAGAACAAGCCTTTAGAATCAAAGTACCTAAAACAAAGTGGGGAAAAAGTTAAGGCAAAACTACATCCAAATTCTACCTCATAATTCCTTTCTCCCCAAAAAGGAAACTGAAAAGGAATACCAGACTGAAAGCAGGTAGATATAACTGATTGGTACAGCCTGGGAATTAGGTTTTATATATCCAGCTACTGTATCTTTTTTTTGGGGGGGGGGGCAGTTACCAGGGATTGAAGCCAGGGGCACTTAACCACTGAGCCACTTCCCCAGCACCCCCTTTTTATTTAAGAGATAGAAGGACAGTAAGAGAGAGAAAGAATCAATTTTTATTTAATTTTTCACGTGGTTTTCGTTGCTCCAACACTTCATTGTGTACATGATGCTAGGGTTCGAACCCACCTCCTCGTGCATGGCAGGCGAGTGCTGTAACCACTGAGCCACCACTCCAACCACTCCCCAGCCCTTTTTAATTTATATTTTGCAACAGGGTCTCACTAAATTGCTTAAGGCCTTGCTAAATTGCTGAGGCTGGCCTCAAACTTGCCATCCTCCTGCCTCAGCCACCAGAGTCTCTATGATTACAAGCATGCACCACCATGCCCAGACATCTCTGTTTCTAAGGAAAAATCTCTGCGTATATACTTTCTGAGTCACAGTTCCAACTAACAATAAGGGACCACACCAGGACTAACCAACATAGAACATAATCTTAAGATAGATTTCCCAGGATTCTAACTTCAAGTTAGAATTCGCAGGGATGGAGAGGTGACTCAGCAGTACAACGCTTGCCTGGCATGCACAAGGACCTGGGGTTTGATCCCCAGCACTACACAACTTAGTGGAGGAAAAGCAAAAACCAGATGAAAAAATAAAATTCTCTCTCTCTCTCTTCTTTATTTTTTTAAGAGAGAGGGACAGTGAGAGAGAGAGAGAGAGAAAGAGAGAAACAATTTTATTTAGTTTATGTGGCCTTTGTTGCTCCGAGACTTCGTTGTGTACATGATGCTGGGGTTTGAACTTGCGTACACACGTATGCTAGGCAAGCACCATAACTACCAAGCTACGACTCCAGTCTGTATTTTTTTTTTAACATTGTTTTTTTTAAAAGAGAGAAGGACAGTGATAGAGAAAATCATTGCTCTGACACTTAGTTGTGTATGTGGTGCTGGGGTTTGAACCCATGTACTCGCACATGCAGGGCAAGTACCATAACCACTGAGTCACTGCTCCAGCCCACCTTATTTATTTTTTTAAGAGAAAAAGTGAGAGAGAGAGAGAGAGAGAGAGAGAGAAAGAGAGAATATCAATTTTATTTATTTTTTTCATCTGGGTTCTGATTTTCTAACACTTAGTTGTGTATGTGGTACTGAGGTTTGAACCCAGGATCTTGCACATGCAAGGCAAGTGCTGTAACCATTGAGCCACCACTCCATCCCTCACACTTTCTCTTTAAAAAAAAAACAAAAAAAAAACAGAATTAACCAACTTGTTAAGTGCTTTCATGCTAAGACATAATATACAAGCAAAAGGAGTCTCATGATGGCTCAGACAAGCTGTAGATCTATAGCTTTGTGCTGTATTTTCAGCCATGAACACTCACCTGAGTTTGGGATGTTACTCACAATATGTATTCATAGCTATAATGGATCCTGCCAGAGTTACCACAATGTATACAGAGGACTTTCATTAACAATGGGAAACATTTGCATATTATGGATCCATAATACACAGCAAGCACAGCAAACAGCCTTATAAGAAGAAATTAGTATGCGTGACCCTTGGCCATTACCCTACAGTTTGGCCGCCAAGAACTAATAAAACATAAATATATTTTTATGTTGAAATACTAAAAGGTCTTAATTCATGTTACGGGTTAATGACCTGAGACTGTCATTTCAAACCACAGCCTACTTTTGAATCTCAGAGCCCATAATCATTCCATTATCTAATACAAAGAAGTATCTAACTGGTAAGTGGGACTTTTTCCCCATTCACACATACCAATAACTGGAAAATTATCTTATATAATATAGAAGTATATGTATTTTTAGTTTACCAGAAAGTCCTCTCATGCCAAGGCGGAGTTGTCAAATGTCAAGTCTGAGCTGAGAACAAATGTTACAGCTTAACTGCTGGCTTTTAAAAATAATGGCTTCAGTGATGTACCTTTAAATATAACTGGGCTACTGAGCAGCACTATAATTAAAAAACAATTTTTAAAAATAAAGTTATAATACTTAGGACCCCTGCAGAAAGGAAATGAGTTAGGAACAAAACAAGAACAAACAGAATAGAAAGAATAAAATCCCTCTCAAATTAAAATCTCCTTCCTAAGGAAATACCATTCCTTGATCTTTGACTTCATAATTCTTCCCAGCACTTGAAAGACAGTCATTTGAAAGTGGGCTGACTTGATCTTCCCACTAGAAAAATAAAAGCTCACTGGTTGTGGATAAGTAAGCACAAATCCTGCCATTGCATAATCAAGTGTGTGGGTGGAAGTGTTCACAATGAACAGTTTGAAAGGCAGTTCTCTGAAAGCATCCAAACCCCAATATCACATGGAACTGAGGTATATAAATATGGCTTTGATATCCATGGTAACCAGGCAGGCTTCAACCTTAAAGAGAAAGTACAGTATTTCCATTGGTTCACTCAGTGACCTGAATAAACAGAGAAGCAGGCAATCCTCACTACTTGCTCCTTCTCATTAAGATATTTTGGAATTGGGTTTCAAGTTGAAACTGATCCAATTTGCTATCAAGACCTGAATATCACTTCCCTCCCATACTCCCGTACTCCTTATATATCCTTAAAAATGCTACTGCCACAAATTCTATACGTAGCTCAGTTATAGAGTGCTTACTTAGCATGCACGAGGTCCTGGGTTCAATCCCCAGCACCACCAACAAGAAAACTTAAAAGAGAAAAAGGAGAACAAAGAAGGTCATTTCATATACAAACAGAGGGGCAACACAAAGAAAGGATTAAAGTTGGGTTTCCTGAAATTCTTTACACAAAATAAAGTCAACATTTAAGGTGTAACATCAAGCTTTAAAGTAGATTATTGTTCATGTAAGGAATTCCATCAAACACACTCAGCCTACAATGGAATGAATTTGGGTAACACAAAGAGATTTGGGTAAAATTCATAATTTCTTTTTTCCAATTTATTTTAACTGATACTTAAAAACAAAAATCATACATATTTATGGGCTGCAATATGATATTTTGATACAGGCACACACTGCATAATGCTTAAATTAAGTTACACATCTATCGCCTCAAACATAATTTCTATTCTGTTACCTTTTCCTTATGTTATAAAGGGGAAATTTATTTTGTTTGTTTTAGAGGAAGAAGTCTTAAATACCTACCAAACTCCCAACTATAATACACTCAAATCCTGTCATTTCAACTTGGGAGTGGCCAGCAGACGAAACAGTGAGTGAATCCCAGGTTCACTTTCTCATTCGTTTATTCAACAAATATTCACGAAGCAATTACCATTCCAGGCACTACGCTGGACATGTAACAGTAAGCAAAACAGACACACTCCCTTCCCTGATTACATACTTTCGTTTTAGTCTCTACTCTTATTAGCCTTTACTCAATAAACTGCTTCATTTCTCTGGCCTCAATTCCCTCATCTGCCAAAAGGTCACATATCACAACCCTACTATTTTACATTTACTCAGTGCTTTACATATGGTAGTACATTCATAAAATATCTCATCTAAGTCTTACAAGTACCTAAGAATTTAGCAGGACAGGCACCACTGAACCCTGAGGTCCCTTTCAATCTAGCATTTCATGATTCTAAGCCCATTCCCTGAGGGGAACAAGCTAGAATTATGTTGCTTCTTACTCAAAGAAAAAGCACTTGACGGGGTTGGAGCAGTAGCTAAACGGCGCCTGCCTGGCATGCACAAGGACAAGGGTTCAAACCCCAGCACCACAAACACAACAAAGTGTTGGAGCAACAAAAGTCACATAAAAAATAAATAAAATTTTGATTCTCTCTCTCTGTGTCTGTCCCTCTCTCTTTAAAAAAAAAAAAAAAAAGCACTTGAAGGTCTGGAGTGGTTGCTCAGTGGTTACAGCGCTTGCCTGGTGTGCGCAAGGCCATAGGTTCGAGCCCCAGCACCACATACACAATGAAATGTCTGAGCAACAAAAGCCACATGAAAAACTAAATAAAATTGATTCTCTCTCTCTTTCTCTCTCTCTCTCTCTCTCTCTCTCTCAGTGTCCCTCTCTCTTTAAAAGAAAGAAAGAAAAAGCACTTGTTTATTTTTTCCAAAGTTTTCTTTGGAACTACAGAAGTACTAAAAGATAACATTACATACAAATTTTTTTTCTTTTCTTTTTTATTTTCAGACACAGTCTTGCTATGCTGCCCTGGCTGGTCTTGAACTCCCAGATTCAAGTACCCTCCTGTTCAAGCCTCCCTGGAACTACAAGTACATACCTCTGTGCCCCGCTTAGAATAACTTCTTATTGAAAGAATTAACAACTCCGGGGGCTGGAGCAATGGCTCTGTGGTTACAGTGCTTGCCTGGCATGTGTGAGTACATGGGTTCAAACCCTAGCACCATGTACACAACTAAGTGTTGGAGCAACAAAAGCCATGTGAAAAACTCAATAAAAATTGATTCTCTCTGTCTCTCTCTCTCTCTCATTGTCCTTCTCTCTTAAAAAAAAAAAAGAATTAACAACTCTGATCTTTGTTCAATACAACTATGATCACCCTTAAAAATCTAAGATCAGGGGGCTGGAGCGGTGGCTCAGCGGTTTCAGCACTTGCCTGGCAAGCACGAGGACCCGGGTTCAAACCCCAGCACCACGTACACAACTAAGTGCTGGAGCAACTAAGACTATGTGGAAAACTAAATAAAGTTGTTTCTCCCTTTCTCTGTCTCTCTCACTGTCCCTCTCTCTTTAAAAAAAAAAAAATCTAAGATCATATTAATAAAGAACATAAAAGAAGTGAGGGACTCACCATCAGAGGAGGGTGGTGTGGTCCCAAGTGGTGTGACTGGGGTTGTTGGGGCAGGACTGACAGGGGTTGTCACCAAGCCCATTTCTGGATGACTCTGAAAGAGACATAGATGGATAAGAAAATAGTTCTCCCTAAGCATCCTCTGCTGAGTACCCTTTCTGGCACTCCTGGCCTCATAATTAGACCAAAAGTTCATTGAGGAGGGACTCCTACTGTTAGCTCCCATGAAAGGCTGATTAACAAGAAACTCTCAGGGTAGTTTTCTTCAAGCAGCTAGGTCCCTATTATATAAGCTTTCCTGCAGAACCATACAAGTAAAAAATCTGGAGTAAACAAATTTTCAGATGATTTTACTTGAAAAGAAGGCCTTTGTAGTCCTATCCAGTCCTGGGAACTACTCTCATCAGATCAACCGAATATACATCTACAGACTGCTCTAATGATCACATAATTGACTAATAGATATAGCTGAACAAAGGGGATACTAGGTATAAAAAGAGCTGTGCCATTAGCAGCCTTCCTGATCCACAAGAAGCAATAGTGTTATTGGGTGTGGAGGTAGAAAGACAAAGGAAGATACCCAGTAAGAATCAAAACAGATGACTTTTCTGACCTTGATTTTCCTTAGCCATCCCTGACACATCAACTCTTGAGAAGTAAGCTGAGTGGAGGCTCTTTTTAATCTTCCTTCTCTTCCCCACTAGCTTTGCCAGTCCTTTATCTTTATCACCTCTTAGAATTTGGAAAACATACAAGAAATAGAGTGAGAATAGTAGGTAAAATCTCTTGCAGTATCAGATATGAACACTAATAAACATCCTCTAAATCAGACCCCAAACCTGAGCATACCACTTTTAAAACATGACATTGTTTTTTTTGTTGTTATGGTGGTGGTGGTTGTTTTTTGTTTTTTTGTTGTTGTTGTTGTTGTTAGTTAAAATTCAAATGAGTAGCTGGCTATGGTAGCACATGTCTGTAATTCTAGAAACTCTGGAGGCTGTGGCAAGAGCCACAAGTTCAAGACCAGCCTGAGTGACTTACTGAGACCATGTCTCAAAATAAAACATAAAGGGCTGGGGATGTAACTCAGTGATACAGTGGCCCTGGGTTCAATCCTCCATGCTGAAAAAAAACTCTCAGTCAGTGGGAAGAAGTGAAGGAGTGTGGAAATGTTGGGGAGGTACACTGGCCCAATTATACTGTTATATTGTGTGCATGTATGAATATGCAACAACAAATCCCATCAATATGTACAACTATAATGCACCAATAAAAATGTGGAAAAAATCTTAATCAGTGAGTTCCATACATATCTGAACTTTGAAAATAAAGCACAAGCAAACTTTTCTTTAATAGAAACCTACAGCAGGGCACAGTATTGCATAACTATAATCCCAGCTACTTGGGGCACTGAGGCAGAATTTCAAGTTCAATGATAGCCTGGACAACCCTATCTTAAAATTAAAAGGGTTGGGTAAAGTGTCCATGTGTGAGGCCCTGAGTTCAATCTCCAGTACAGAAAGAAAGAAAGAAACCTACATACTTATTTTAAAGACTCCAGCTTAAAGATAAAAACACTTAATCAATTTATTAAGATAGCTTTCATGAACTTGAGTTCTCAGCCTATTTTAGTGCCCTTCTGGGCTAACCACTAAGGATACCCCTAAAGCACATGACCTAGCACTCAGTATTCTGTCTTCCTGCTTTCAAGCTTACAAATCATTTTTTCTATTAACAACTAACCATATCCCAAATAGGATATTTTTACCTTTATTTGGAAATTGGTAAGATAATAAGATAAATGATGACCTATTCTATCTCCAGATGTAACTCCACAGAGGTTTAGAAGGCAGAAAACCTGATTCAGAAATCTACATAGCAGATCATGCCAAAATGATTTCTAGGAAGCAAAATGGTATAATCTCAACCCTTTTGGGTTAAATGAATCAGTAAACCAGTCAGAACCATTAACTTTGCATGTCATTAGACCTACTTCAGAACCAGATGGACATAAACATTTGAGGACAGCATGAAGCAAAGGAAAGGTACCAAAAGTGGTAGTAACAAACTACCCTGTACACTTTTGGTAGTTTGTTACTTACCAATGCAAAGCAGAGTTTAAACAGGTATTTCCAGGTAGCCTTTTAATGGAATGGATCTATATGAAATTCAAGGGGAGGAAAAAGGATTGGGATTTTTAAAGTAACCAACCTGAGCTAGTACTGTGATGAAGTTGCGATTTAAATGAACAGCTTCATAAAGTGCCAGAAGAATGGCCTCATTGGTTCTAAAGAGAAAAGAGAGCAGACTGGAGCGTCTTTGAAACACTCATCAAGACAAGATTTCACAACACCTCTTCATTACCAATCCCTTTGTGTTTCAAAAGTTCCCTTTTGGGCATATGCAAAAGTAAAATTGATTTTTGCTTTCTCTCTCTCTCACTCTCTCTTTTAAAAAAAATTATATACATCATCAAAAAATAATTTCAATCTGAAAAAGATTTGTAAGACATAACCTTTCCCACTCATAGCCAGCAAGACAGCCCACGCTAAAATTCAAGTCACTGCACAAAAATGTCAAGCACTTACTGAACTGAGATTTTCTCATGGGCATCTGCTATGAACATGCTGCCCACCTGTGGAAGAAAAGGAGAATTGCAGACTTTATGCAGGAGAATACAAGAGCTCTGTGCCTATGAAACCTTTAATCAGTGAAAATCAAATTCCTTCCAACAGGAGGGGACTTAGAACTCTAGACATTCAGCCACAAACACCAAAACCAACCCACTTAGAAGATCTTAAAAGACTTATAAGTAACAAATGAAATTATGAGAACCTAACTGAATCATCTTGCCTCCAAAGGGCTTTCTTAAAAATCCCAGTATTTTTGTACAGCCCTTCTTTCAGTTTGTAAATTTAGCCACTGTTACATGTAAAGGACCTTAAAATCCTTACCACTCTCCATCTTTCCTGAAGGTTGCTTATTTGCAGTCACAAAGTAACTCATAAAGAATATCAAGGAAAGCATGCTGATTACATTCAACTAGAGATATCTTTGGAGAATACTTGTGTTTCAGACAAGAATTGTCTACATGAGAACCATTCTTATCTTTCAGGTCACAAAATCTTTAGTAAGATCAGGCAAATAGGTCAGTAGTGTAAGATGCCTCTCATATGTGTGATTTCAGAGGCATGAGAAAGATGCCCACCTCCTAAAAATGCCATTTCCCTCTGCTTAGTGAGGCCCAAAACTATACAACTAGAGCTGCAGTTGTTTGCTACAAACCTTTTTCTCCTTGACTAAAAGTTGAAGATCCCTGGAAACAACATAATTACATCTAATTTGTACAATCAAATACCAATACAAAGCTCATACTTTTCTTGCCTCTGAGACTTCACTCATCCATACCTCACTGTTAAGGAGTTTAGCAGGTTCTTTCTTAAGAGCAGGCACTGAGAAGGGAGATGGGAAGGCACTGGGGGGGAAATTGCTTCTTTGGGTTCGAGGTGAAAGGGCAGCTATTTCTTGCAATAAACTCAGAAACTGTATTGCTGGACACTAATGCCAAGAAGACAGACTTTGTGACACTGCCTAGATTCTAGAACCTCCTAGGTTTATCTCTTAAAAATTTTGTCCAGGATTATCTGGCCAAAATACCAATGCTTCCAAGGCTATGATACTTGCTCTGGAGTCATGCAAATTAGACCAATAACTTTTCCTAAACTTTGGACCTCTCAGCCCAGACCCTAAGCCCTTAGAGGAGTGGCTCACTTCCACTGCGCTGGACACATATAAGTCCACCGTGGCAATGTGATCTCAGGTAGTGGACTATAAAAGAGCATTTGGGTTGGGGAGTTGGGGGACTCAGGTCTAAACTTTCCTATTCTTTGTTCCATAGGGTCAGTCTCCAAACAGGGCCAACACTTTCAAAATTAAAGTAGGAAGCAACGGTCTTCCTATGTACCCTTTCTTCAGCAATCAATTAATTAGGAAAAAGTGAGTCTAGGAGAAATCAAAACTCCCCCTCCCTTGTCTTACCTGGTTTGGGAACTCACTAAAGGAGACAGTTCCAAATAAAATCTGCTCTGAGCAACCTCTCTCCCCTTATCATGCTATCCTCTCAAACATCTGAATCTGAAACTCTGATCCCAAATTTGCCTAACCCTGCAGACCTCCTACATTTCTGAGGAGAAAAAAAAAAAAACCCAGAAAACTCACCATATTTGTTAAAGCAGAGAAAAAACCACTCTGATGTTCTTCTTCCTTGTCTTTATACTGTCTGAACAAAAAGAACTAAATTCAACTTCAGAATTATTTATCAAATGTGTCTTTGTATCCAACATGCTAAATAAGTAGGACAGGGCACTCTTAAAATTCTCTGACTCCAGAAGACTAAAGCATCATGACAATCTAGCCACTGCAGTTCCCCACGAAGAAGCACCCATCTGCTCCTGAAGTAGTGTGTACCAAAATGCCTGGCTACTTTGGGAAAGACTTAGAAAGCAAGCTGCAGAAGTGTGAAACTGCTCTAACATATGGCTGATCTAGTTATTTCCCAAACAGACTATTACTTGAAAAGTGTGGCAGTGAAATTACTTTAAGGCTGTAACAGTGAAAAATCTTGTTTGTTTCTGAAGGAAAAGGAGGAAAACCAGAGAGCTAAAACATGCGTGGGGACGGGGCAGATTTGAAGTCCCAACACCCAACTGTGTGTAAGGAAAGTCTGGAGAAGAGCAAGAAAGACTCTGCATGGCCTTTGCCAGGATTAGAGATATTTCTAGTTTTCATTCATGGAATACCAGATCCTTCCCCCATCAACTCTAGAGCAAAAGCAAACATCAAGGAAGAGAGCCCCCAGGGTAAAATGGGACACTGGGAAATACAGGATGATCACTAATGAAAAAGAAACATTCAGGTTAAGGTGTAGCTCAATGGTAGAGCGTGAGGCCCTGGGTTCAATCCCCAGAACCAAGAAAGAAAGAAAAAGAAAGATCTGTCGAAGTATATTTAACTCAACACATTTTCTCATTTTGTTTATTTATATTGGGGATTGAACCCAGGGGTGCTTTACCACTAAACTATAATCCCAGTCCTTCTAAATTTTTATTTTGAGACAGGGTCTCACTAAGTTGCTTGAGGGTCTAAGTTGCTGAGGCTGGCCTCATACTTGCAATCCTCCTGCCTCAGCCTCCCAAGTCACTGGGCTTACAGGGGTCACCATAATGCCCAGCTAATTTTTTTTTAAGAGTACAAAAAAGTGGTGCTTCACAAATTTTTTTATATTAGAAAATGAGGGGGTTAGAGCAGTGGCTCAGTGGTTCAAATGCTTACCACATATACGCAAGGACCTGGGTTTGATCCCCAGTACCCATGCACAACTAAGTGTTAGAGAAACAAAGGCCAGAAGAAAAGCTAAATGAAGTTGATTATCTCTTTCTCTCTCCCTCCCTCTCTCTCTCTTTAAAAAAGAGAAAGAACAGAAAATGATATGACACATTCGGCTAAATGAAAAAGGCTGCTTGTTGCCGGAAAACTAGTAAAAATCTTCTGCGAAAAAATACCCACAAAATGGAAAAGAATGTTCCTAATTGCTTACACTAAAGATAAATGCTAACTGGGGCTGCAGCGGTGGTTAGGCAGTTGCATGCTTGCCCAGCATGCACGAGTATACAAGTTCAAACCCCAGCACCACATACACAATGAAGCCTTGGAGCAATGAAAGCCACATGAAAAACTAAATAAAAATAGTTTCTCTCTCTCTCTCTCTCACTGTCCCTCTCAAAAAAAAAAAAAAGATAGATGCTAACCTGCTAACCTGGTAGCTACTTTTCTGCTGCTTTTTTTTTTCAAAGAGAGATCGACAGTGAAAGAAAGAGAAAGAGAGAATCAATTTTATTTAGTTTTTCAGTGGTTTTCATTGCTCAGACACTTTGCTGTATATGTGACGCTGAGGTTTGAACCCGCATAGTTGTACATACCAGGCAAGCACTGTTCCTGCTGAGCCACTGCTCCAGCCCCTTTCCTCTGCTTTTAAAACAACCCCTCGGGGCTGGAGCAGTGGTTATGGCGCTTGCCCAGCATGCACAAGTACACAGGTTCAAACCCCAGCAACCCACATACACAACAAAGTGTCAAAGCAACAAAAGCCATGTGAAAAACTCAATAAAAGTTGATTCTCTTTGTCTTTCTCTCACTGTCCTTCTCTCTTTACTTAAAAAAAAAAAAAAACCACAAAAAACAACCCCTGCTGTGTGGGGCACAGAGGCATTCACCTACAATCCCAGCAATTTGGGAGGCTGAGGCAGGAGGATCACAAGTTCAAGGCCAGCCTCAGCAACTTAGGAAGGCCCTAACCAGCTTAGCAAGACTGTCTCAAAATAAAAAATAAAAAGAACTAGGGATGTAACTCAGTGATAATGGGGCACCTGGGTTTAGTTCCCAGTACCAAAACTTAAAATTAAATAAATAAATAAAAAACAACCCTTGCTAGTGCCATCAAGCTGAGCTGGAGCAAATCAATCTGTATGCAGCTACACATCTGAATGCTCTTTTGGAAAAGGTACAGGGAAATTCACCCAAGAACTCTTACAAACCTGTTTCCTATGCAACCAATTCAAAAGTCTGAAAATCAGACTTTTCCCTTCTGGAAAGGTAGACTTACCTGTTGTACTCAGATAAAGCCTGAGCAATCACAAGCCCCATCCCCTGGAAGAGAAAAGACAGCACAGCTGAAATAAGTGAGCGGTCTTTGAGGGTTGGTGGCAATGTTATAACTTAGCCAAGGAGAACACCAAACCCCCAAGGACTATGTCCAAGTTCTGCCTGAAAGTGAGCAACTATGACAAAAATTTTGAGAGGCATGTCAAAGCAGGAAGAAAAAAACAAGAAAACGAAAAAAAAATTCTTCGGAAAGATTTTTCTTATCTAATTATCTTACTTAATGTACCCAGATATAATTTAAAATAAAATAACAAGGGCAAAACAGACCAACTCAGATTACTGACAATTTCACTGGGATCATTTTCATGTCTAAAGAGAAGACTAAGCTAGAATATGCAAACAAAAAGCCCACAAATACCTTCAAACAGCCACAATAAAAGTGACAGCAAGTCCCACGCTAAATGAAGGTGCATACAGACAAGCCACTCACCCAGGCCACAAGAAAACAGCAAGGAAAAAGAAAGAAGCATCTAATAAATGTTAAAGTAACTTATCGACTTTCCCCCAGAACATGCAAAGCCTAACATAAAGATCAACTAAGGCTGTAAGGATGAATCATAATGCAATTTTTTTTAATTAGGGAAATTGGAAGAAATGTAGAGAACAGAATAGAAAGGAAATAAAGTTAGACACCTGGCCATCTTCTTCCTCTCCATATTCAAAGATCAGATGCTATCTCGCAAACTTTCAAGGACATATAAAGCAAATATATATCATCTTTCATGTTTCAGCTTCACCAAATCAGGCTCTTTATACCATCTAGCATGTTCTACAAGAAGGAATCTCCTATCATTTAGTCACCTAAACCTTCTTATTCTTGGATTATCCAACTCTGTAGGATGATCAACCATAGCACACTATGACATGAAAGTTACTAACCACTTTATCATGATTAGCAAGCAAAAATGTCCCCTCAAACCTTCCTTCCATGACAATAAAGCAAAAGACTCTAAAAATACCAATTCCTGAGACTGGAGCAGTGGCTCAGCAGTTACAGCACTTGCCTGGCATGCACAAAGCCACAGGTTCGAACCCCAGCACCACATACACAACCAAGTATTGGAGCAACAAAGGCCACATGAGAAACTAAATAAAATTGATTCTCTCTCTCTCTCTCTCTCTCTCACAGTCTCTCTTTAAAAAAAAAAAATCAATTCCCTCTTTCTAGGTAAATGAAATCAACACAATAGCTCTCTGCTCTCTTGTTCTAAATGTTCACTGAAAATAAGGTCACGGAATTCAAGTAAGACAATACAACAGGATATACATACTCACATTGAGTGTGGCTTCATCATCCACAATAGACAGCTTCACAATATAAGGATTCACAGACTGTAAACAATAGAAGAGAGTGAGTGTGACTTAATTAAAAAGCCCATTAGCTATTTAAGAAAGTGTTAGGACTGGAGTGGCGGTGGCTCAGCAGTTACAGTGCTTGCCCAGTATGTGCAAGTACACAAGTTCAAACCCCAGCACCCAAGTGCACAACTAAGTGTCAGAGCAACGAAAGCCATGTGAAAAACTAAATAAAAATTGATTCTCTCTGCCTCTCTCTCTCTCTCTCTCACTGTCCTTCTCTCTTTAAAAAAAAAAGAAAGAAAGAAAGTGTTAGCAGGGGGATGGGAATGTGGCTCAGTGGGAGAGTGCTTGCCTGGCATCAATGAGGCCCTGGGCTCTATTCCCAGTACCAGCAAAGGAAAAAAAAATGCTTCTGTAAGGCCCTCTTCTAAAAAGATATTCCCAAAAACCAGCCCCAACACATCTTTACTGTTGATTCCCTTCATTTCCAGAAAATTTCTCAGCATATAATAGGCATTTCTCAAGGGCATAGGTATGCATGAATATACATCCATACACAGTTCTGTTCTACCCACATTTTCCTCTAGGTTGAAGTAGCTCAGGCCTATGTATGCCTCTTCTCCCATTTTTCCCTTTTACTTGTTTCTAAAAAGTAAGTGAACACTCCACAAAATTCACGTTCTCCTACCCTCCCAAGTCCATAAGAATAGCTGTCTTTTAGGAGACATGAAAGCTTCCTTGCCGGGGCTGAAGCAGTGGCTCAGCAGTTTCGGTGCTTGCCTGGCAAGCATGAGGACCTGGGTTCAAACCCCAGCACCAAGTACACAACTAAGTGTTGGAGCAACTAAGGCCATGTGAAAAACTGAATAAAGTTGTTTCTCTCTTTCTCTGTCTCTCTCACTGTCCCTCTCTCTTAAAAAAAGAAAAAAGAAAAAAAGAAAAAGCTTCCTTGCTGTAAGGCACATATTTATAAGCTGCTAACTTAGATTCTTAACCCAAAGGCTCCCTAACCATTTCACAAACTATATACAAGGACTGATTCACCCACTCGTAAAACAAAACCACCTTAAGGGTAGAAAGTGGCAGCTGCTGCTTAACAGCCAGAGAGGCCATTTATGGAGATCTGATTCCCAAATACCACTGCAGGGGAACTGAAAAAAGGACCTAATTACCCAAGCAACAATCTAGTTAGGACGCTGGGATTTAGTGATCGTCCCATCACTTATAGCACTGGAAGATTTCTTGAGTTTTTCCAGATCCAATTTCTGCTGGGCAACATATGGAAATGGACATATATTTAAACTCATTAGACAACGGAACCATCTCCTTCAAGTGGGACAGGAATCAATGACCTACTTACCTTGAAAACATCCCACCCACAAAGTGTGAGGAAAGACCTCACAGATCAGGCACCAATTCTAACCCAAGGGAGGCACCTATCAACAGTTCTCAGAGGTTTTTACAGCTAGAGCAAACTCATTACTAAGAAACTTGAAACCCCAACTGAAAGGCTAACCCCTCACACAGACTTCATTTGATCTTGCTTCTGAGGGCATCTTTTGCATTTCAATTGGGAATGGAGGAAGAGGGCTTTGTTTTCTTAATTGTTAATAACTTTACAAGGTTTTATATAACAGAACTCAAGGAGGCAGAGCCCACTCCCTTTGTTAATTGTTTTGACTTCAGGAAGGCTCTCAACATATCTTTCTACAACCAACAGTCAAATCCTGCTGACTTCAGGCAAGAACCAGTGCATGTAGAATCTTGAAAAA